>JAPMNP010675512.1:5811-17096 GCA_029874935.1 Atherina boyeri | reverse complement strand
TAAAGCACTTTGAATTGTTTTGTAACATGAATTGTGCTATACAAATAAACTTGCCTTGCCTTGCCTTGCCTTGATAACTGTGTTCCAGATCATCCAAGGTTAATTTTCTGAAAACCTCCTTCCTTCCTGTTTTTAAAGGCATAACATAATTGTGCAACTTGTACTTATTCATCCAAGATTCTGGTCAAAATATTTTTTAAGTTGATAAACATGTAATAGAACAACAAAACAAAAACACATCAACCTGCATGTCGCAGAAAACTACTAAATTGCTGAACAGAGCAATTTTTTTATTATTCTGTCTTGATTTTCTGCTATTCTAACTTTGTAAAGCACTTTGTGCTGAATTTCATTGTATGAAAAGTGCAAAAAAGCTTTAGTTGATTGATCAAGACAGATTATTTCTTCAGCATTCAAATTACTTTCAGCTCATCCATAATGTGTACTCAGTTGCACTGGGCATTTGCCAATTACAAGTTTCTTTTCCTTTTCTTTTTTTGTCCCAGTACACTATTATTGTGTATAAATCTGAATGTGTTAAAGCATAAAGCCTGACTACAAGGTTAAACCTTTGATAATCTAATACTGAAACCTCTTATCTGAAAATGTAAATGTAACAAGGACATCACTTTTTCAATCACTTCTCTTGGCGGTTCATCCTATAACTTCCTTCCAAAGACAAAACTCTCAATGTTTGGCTTTTACTTTCTAGAAAAAACAACAACTGGGGTTAAGCTATTCAGGCTGATTATCAATAACTACATCATGCTGCCATGCATTTATCTTGCTTTAAATATGCCAGGGACAGAGTAGAAGATATTAATCATACTAGCAGTTTTTATGGTGCTGAAGTGAATGAACTATCTGGATCCGTCTGCTTCTGCTATTTGAAATGACTGCAAAAAAAACAAACAAAAAAAACTGCAAACAATGTAACTGCAGTATAGTTTATTACTATATGCATATGTAGTTATCCTTTATGATTTAGCGTGAACCAAACACGATGCTATAAATAAAACTTTTACATATAGTTAAAGAATTGTTTACGATTTGTAAACCAAAATGCCACGTAATCATTGATACTACTATGACAGAGTTCTACACCATCCCTTATGAAGTTTGACAGTAGCATGTAGCAATCAGGCATCAAACAGCTTTAACTTTGCAGTGCAGCTAGCTTGTTTAAACCTAAATATGGGGTTTCGGCAAACGTGTGAGCTTCCTTTAGTAAATGTTAAGGCACATGACTCAGACACGCATCACTGTGGAAAAATCGGCTCTGGTGAAAATCCGTCAGAAGTTGTTTAACTTTAGCAAAATCCCAACCAATATTTGTGTTGGTATCTGCTAGCATCCAGAGTGAATCAATACAATGAAGGGAGGATGAGAGGCAATAAGAGTGAAACGTAGTGTTTTTCTTCTTTCACTCAAACTGTATTTCTTAGTGTACACGTGGATCCATCGATAAACATCACTGACATGTCACAAAAGTTTAACAACACTGACCTAGTGATACATTTCTAAATGGAGATGAACTTCACGGTGACCCAGACCATTGCTAATAGTATCTTTGAGTACAAACACCAAATCACCTAAAGGTTCCCTCATCATTTACTAAACAGCACCAATATGTCTTAGCTTGAACTAATGAACAGATTCTGGATAAAACACGGTGCTAAAAAGTCCCAGCATCGGTTCCCGTTGTCAGGAAGTACCGAGGACTCAGGCCAGGGGGAAGGCCTCTTACACTGAATGAAAGAACAGCGGGAGAAGCCGCAGATTTACCTACCATTGGATATTAATTTGGCCGAGAGCTGTCGCACCAACTCGGGTATCTTGTCCCATTGTCCCTCTGAACGGCATCGCTCTATCTCAGTCTCCAGTCGAGAGCCAGACTTCTTCGCTGTCATTTTCGTGACTGAGGTCGAGTCGACTGGACCAAAACACCTCGAGAGGCTCCCTCCCTCTCGTTAAACTCACGCATACCAGAAAATCAGCTTCCGGTGGTGACTTTTAAAATAAGGCTGTCATTTTCCCACATGGTTGCAGTTTACCCAGTGGTTCCCAAACCAGAGCTATGACACCGGGGTCCCAGCCGAATATGGACAATTTTTTTGGGAAAGTACAAATAGGCAAACGGTGATAAATCAACAACAGATAGCCTATTGCAAAAAACACATAAAAAAAAAACAAGAAAATAGACAAGACATATCTTTTTTTTTATTTGAAAAGGAGGGACAATACATATTAATGAACATTTTCACAAATGTAAATATGCCAGATTATAGACGTAGGCTAGTTTCCATCTGCAGACCCCCTGGCAAGTTGATGTTAAGCAGAAATTAGTAAAAACATACAGAGACACTATATACAGACTATGCACAGAGAGACAAGGACAAGTACAGATTTCACTTGTTAGAACAAACAATAGAAAGAGTGGACAGCAAAGAACAATATAGAAAACAGTAATGGAAAAGCATAGACTGTGTTGCACAAACCCCAATATTGCACATTCCCTGACTTGCCCTGGTCTTCATGACAAGTACAACTATGGGTAGGCCCTAATGAAGAGAGGCCAGTCATAGGCCTATGTCTCAAAATATTAGCATCCAACAGTATGAAGTCAGACAAGTTGCAACACCACTTGGGGACCTCTCATCCTAAATGACAAAGAAAAACCTGTTGATTAGCCTACTTCATAAATAAACTACTTAACTGTCATGGATAGCAGAGTTGTTTAACTAAAGCAGCATCCATCTAGTCAAATGTTCAACTCTCTCAATATAAAGTAGTGTGCAGTGTGAGTAAAACCTCACACTATTACAGAGGAATTAATGTCTCCTGTCACTGATGTGTTTTTAATTGAAGTAGTAGCCAATAAACTAAAGATACCAAACTAACAATACAATCTAGTCGATCATTTCTTCAAAGGTTTCATTGTAAGCGTTGGGGTGCACATTGTAGTGGTGGTGGGATTTGGAGGAAGCTTGACATTGTTGCCAATAAAAAGAGGGCCCTGCCGAAACAGTTTAGGAACCACTGAGTTAACCGGATACAAACTTAAAACACAAAAGTAAGAAAAGTTGAGCTTGTTAGATTATTCGTCTGTTGTAGCAATGGTTCTTGGCAATACATAGATGACAACATTAATCCTTACAAATGCAGCACCGTTTTAATGGAAACAGGTTATCCACCGGTATATGATTTATTGCATAGAAACATTATTACAACAAAGAAATGATTAACCAAATACAAATTGCCTTGCTTTTTGTAATGTTGTCCAACTTAGATTGAAAAAGAAAGAAAAGTGATGGGAGACATTTTTTATCAGGGCAAATGACAGATAATCAACAAATTGCAGCAGATAATCAGACTTGTGACTTGTAGACTTGAAAGGAATATCCTTCGGAATATGGGGAAATTCCTCATCAGAAATGGTCTTTGTGGTTGTCATGACAGCACACTTATAGAAAAGACACTGGGATAATTATACTAGAAGTGTACTGGATATGGGTGGACACTAATATTTTGGAGTGATGAATCCTTCATAGAGTCTGGACAGTGGACACCAATATTACTGAAGCAAAAAAAACAAAAACAAAAGTCAGACAACGTTCAGAGAAAAGTTTGCAATGTCCTTCAAGAAGGCTTTACTGCTTGGTTCTTGCGAAAATAAACAAATAAAATAATGATTGAGAAGCTTTTATTATGAAGAACCCATACCGGAAGTACAGTTACTGTTGCTTAACAAACAAAACACGGTTGTGGTGAGTTGGAAGGAGTGACTGAAATGGCAGATTTGTCGCTGTATTTAACGAACGTAAACGTGTCTTTGGGACCAGCTATGGAGTCTGAAAAGGTTAGTCTAAACCATTGGTCTAAACCAATCAAACATATTACATTTTAGCATATATTTTAAGGTTAAATGTGGATTTTTCGGATTGTTACAGTTACTTCCTTAGCTACGAAGCTAACGGTTAACAGACACTTCGTAGCTTAAAGAAAGTACGACGAAGTCATTTGGTATCAGTTTAATTAAGATTTAGCCTACTTAAGTTTCTCTCATGTGTAGCTGTTAAATATCAATATCATTCAATGAATAACACATAAGGGGTAACGTAAATTAAATAGGTTAGTTAGATTCAAAGAATTTTCACAACCTTAATAAAAACGTCTTATCTAAAGAAAGTGGGGACGCCTTTTTAGTTTATTTGATAAATTGTGTATTTATGTTTGAGCATGGTGCAGGGGATGTGGCCGAATTTGAGACTGTGGAGATTGTGGAGTCTTCGGGAAGGCAGGGGAAGGTGAAGATTCCCCGCAGGACCATCCACTTTGCCAGTGGAGAGACCATGGAGGAGTACAGCACTGATGATGATGATGAAGAAGAAGAGGAAGAAGATCCTGTCAAGAAAGATGTCCTTCCAGTTGATCCGGTAGGCTGAGATCAATAAAGGTCATTTGACTGAAACTACTTGCGTTTTTACATACAAGTAGACATTTTCATGTGGATATAAAGTTTTGGTGTATTTGCAGACAGTTCTCCCATTTACAGATCCATCTCCTTATGGGAAACCTGTCTGGAAACATACAAGTTATAAAATCTAGTTATAACTGCTTTTGGCTAACACTCCCTACTGTTAATTATTAGTTATTTAGCAGGCCATCTGGGCTCTTGGAGCATGATTTTGGTAGTTAAAAATTACCTTTTTTAATGTCATTTCTTGAATATTTCTTTACCTTGATGGAAAATATTATTACTTAAAGCTGAAGAAGCCTGAAAGACTATCTTTTTTCACTTGGACTCAGTTTTCATATATGCCTGCTGTGCTGGTATTTAGTTTTTCCAAATATGGACTTTAAAAAGAGTATCTGTACTCCCCCTCCAGGCATCAGTGTGGTTTTTTGATTTTACAAAAGTGGAAAAACCTCTTTTAAGAAGGAGAAGAAACCTTATTGCCTAGGATAAAATGTCAAACTAAAAGATAAGAAGAAGAAACAAAAGTGAAAGATATTCTGGTCATACATTAATGTTGATGTGATTTTATGACATAGGATGGTTTTATTTCCCTTTTAGAGGATAGCCTTGTATTTCCGATGTTAAATAATATTTAGAAAAAAATGGCAGCACTGAAGCTCCTCTCTAATATCTGTAAAATTCAACTGTTTTTTTTTTTTAAATGATATATTCACAGGCCTGGAAACTGAATGTGACTTCTAGAAAACTTTAGCAAGCTGTGAAATGGATAATTTAAGTCCTGTTCTTTGGAGTTTAATTATTTATTTTGTCACATATTTTTCCATATGTGCAGTCCAAACTGACCTGGGGTCCTTACTTCTGGTTCCACATGTGGAGAATGGCCACCTCCACTGTCTCAGGTAAAGTAGCCTAAAGTTAGGTGTTGACAACCAAGGAGCTACTAAAACCAAAACCGTATCAAATTAAACACACATTGGTAGAGACGGTGAGGTTAAGAAGTTGTTGGTGGCATACCACTTGGGCTGTAGTGGCATTTGCTGACTCTGCAGTGACAGGTTGGCTGTTGCTCTAAGATGATATGCTGCTGCCCTGGGATGATAATCCTTTTTCTTTTTTTTTCTTTAAGAGTTTCCCCTCAGCCAAGGCCAGCTTAGCCACCATAGTCGGCTTACCTGATTAATAAAGAGAGATTAAAGCATCCAAATTAGCTGAATTTGAATGTAAATTTAGCACATCTACTCTTATTTCAATTCAGTTTTATTTATATAGCGCCAATTCACAACAGATGTCATCTCAAGGCACTTAACAAAGTGTAATTCCAATCAGTTAAAAAGTTTCCTATTTAAGGACTTCAGCAACCCCTTAAACTGAGCAAGCATGTAGCAACAGTGGAGAGGAAAAACTCCCCTTTAACAGGAAGAAACCTCCAGCAGAACCGGGTTCAGTAAGGGCGGCCTTCTGCCACGACCGTCTGGGGGTTTGAGAAGATGGTTATACCATTCATCAAATTTACATACTAACAGCAGCCAACAAGGATCAAGTGCCACCTGCAAGTGGAAAATATGAAACACAAGCAATAGACTGCTGTAGAAATAACATGTTAGTGCACCAGGGGCAGTTATCATTGATAACTTTTTAATCTCTCCACTACTCCACTGTTGTTGTTTTTGTTTTGGATTGAATGTGTATGTCTTTCCTACAGTTTGTGACTACATGGGAGAAAAACTGGCCTCTCTTTTTGGCATTACCACGCCGAAATATCAGTATGCCATTGATGAGTACTATCGCATAAAGAAAGAGGTATGACATATGCACTGATCTTAGAACCTCATGTCAGTCTAATGTTTACATGAAAAGGAAGTCACATTTTTTTGTATGCTGTTAACACACCGGCAGGTGCTTGCACACAAACATTTACACTCAAATGTACACTTTGATGATACACAACTATCTCTACCTGCAGGAGGAGGAAGAAGAGGAGGAGAACCGTTTGGCTGAAGAAGCGGAGCACCAATTTGCAGCACAGCGAAGAGGCGAGCAGGATAATCCCACAACTACTTATCCTGCTACAGTAGAGCAGCCAGAAGCATCTACTGCCTCCTTTGTAAACATTAGCTTTGAGCTAGATCCTGAGCCTTCCCTTAGGAATTCAGACACCAACAGAGTCCCTTCTCCTCTCCCTTCCTGAAAACTGACACTCCCTGATATACCAAATATTTACACATTTCAGTAGGTTGGAAAAAACCTTTACTTGGCCGTGTGTTCCAATATTATTTTTCTATGTTTTTTATGTTATTTGAGAATATTTTAGTTTATACACAGTGAAAGAAAATGAAAAAGTCTGTTAAACTGACTGCACAAACAATACCTGTGAATGTAGATTTGTGGATTATACTAAATGAATGTTATACTATATCTATGCAAGTCTTAGCTGCACAGTTCAACTGTGTTAATCAGACTGGGCCTGGGCATGACTCACTTTTAGGTCTTTTTAGTGTCACCATTAGTGTTGACCCATCATTGTCCGGCACCAGGAATTTGGTGACAGGCTTTTTGAGCGCTGTGGGTTGCAGGGATGGGGATCCTGTGTTTCTGACCTGTTCCTTGGTCCAAATAAGGACTAAATAATTAGCATAGGACCTAAAACATTTGTAAGTTTAGTAGAATGTTTAAACATTTGCACCTCTGACTGTTGTTTAGGGATGCATGCCATGAGTTGTCCATTATAAGCAAATACAGTTGCAGTATGGTAGGGGTAAACTTAGAGTTGACTGATTGAAGAGCTTTATTTTGCATAACAATTGTAACATTTTCATGTGACATTCATCCTCAAAACTTGTTGACTGCCAGCGTAGACCACATTAGCTGTGCAGTAAACATTCATTCACCCAAAATACTTTTATTAATATTTAATTTCATGAAAGTCCATGTAAAGTTACTTGATTCTGTAGGGAATCACATTTTTTTTAGCCATAACTTCCTAGTTCTGGTTCTACAGAACCACTTGCTTAGTGTACTGATAACCTTCTGTAAACTGCTGTGTTGTGAGGATAAAGTATACTTTCCTGTTTTACACTACTCGGGTGACACATTAAGATGTAAATTGAGAATCGGAGCCAATATGAGCCTGCCTAAGAAGCAGCAGTGTGTTGTTACAACTGACCTGGACAAACCTTTTGAAGATACTGCAATTTAAACATATAAAAAGTATTTTATTAATAATATGAATGAATTTTTGAACATTTTGTGAGGCTCATCACTGATGATAAAAAATATTCATACACACTGCTCATTCTTTAAGTGCCCTTAAGCTTCTTAATTATTTTTATCCACCGATATGGATCTCTGGTGGAAGTGCCAGTACAGTTAACCTGATTCAGATGTGTGACAATACGTCAATAAATGTTTTACTAGTTAGCAATGAAGGATATCTTGCTCTGTAAGAGAAAGGAAGGCCAATATATGCAATAAATTTGATTTATTTTAACTAATATTTTGAATCTTTGTATACTTGCTTATTTTCTCCTAATAAATTTTTAAAGTTCAAAGGAGTGACTTTCATTTTTTATAATTGAAACTAATCTGATTATATGACTTGGTCGCAATGAAATATTAATCCATTATGTCATAAAATTATACATTTTACCACCGATAATTTTTATTGAATGCTTTCCGTTTACCCTCAATCTGAATATAATTAATTAAAAGAAAAGTATTAAGGCAAATGCAATTCATGTTTTACATCAGTCTTTTTTTAATTATAATTAGTCATGTAAATAATTTTATAAGAACTGATTTCAGAAAGGTTGTTCGCGTAAAACTTTATATAAAAAGTCATTTTTATAGGAAAACGACAGGTTCACTGAACAATATTTACACAGACCAAAAGTACCTGACTTATTTCTTCCATCCAGCTCAACCATGTACAAGTCATTTCATCTCCTTTCCAGAGCTGAAAAAGAAAGGGATCACTCCTGCTGATCAAGCGGTTGTTGGAAATAAAAACCTGACAATCTTTTTTCACATCTCAACCCCAGATCTTCTTTATGTGTCTTCAAGGTCAGCTGTGTTGTTGCTGTCATTGTCATTGGCGACCAGCACCTCTCTATTCTCATAGGTCCAGAAGCCATTAAGGTCAATCAGGATGCTGACAACCGTGTCGCCCTGGCAACTGTTCACCAAATCCTGGAGTGTGATCTTGTAGGGGTCTTTAGGCTTCACCATATCAAAAATCTCATCCTGAGAAGAAAAAAATCTTTATATTATTCTATTAATACTTTAAGAATTTTAGTTTCAACTGTGTTTAACAAGGAACGTACAAATAAAATCAAGTTGAAATGTCTTGAAAAAATCTCTGTATTTGCATAATCCACCACCATTACTTAAATATAAAAGTGTGTAGAATATTTAGTTTGTGTGTCTGTGTTATACTTTGACATCCTGGAAGGAGACGGGCTCCTGACCGTGCAGCTTCATCTGGTCCTGAATTGCCTGAAAGACAAAGCCAAGCCTTAAACACTGACATACCAATGCAAAAAAAACAAATAAAAACTCAGAAGAGTTTAAGGTGAGGATATACTGTAAAATGAGTGAGAGAGGGTTTAAAATCATATCTCAATTACTTGATCATTTCTTTGATCATTCATGTTTGGCTGATAACACATCTGTCTGTGATTTGACAATCTCAGAATATAGATTTATTCTGTTTGGTTGAATTGATATCCAAAGCAGTAAAAACATGTTGGAATCAGTGCATTCATTCTGCATCCATTGCTGTGTTTATATTAGATGTGTAAAGTCAATACCCTGAAGAAGTAGTTGAGGGAGAATACATTGAGGTATCCTTGATTCTCCATGTCCAAAAGTTTAAAAATATACTGCAATGCTGCCGGCTCCTTCCTGTTTTCCAGGGCCAACACAAAGTCCAGATAGGTTTTGTAGTCCTGAAAATAGATGAGGAAGCACAGAGAGAATTGATGTTAATCATCAATGCACAACAAAACTCATCAAATGTGTGTATTGCCACCCTAAAGAGGAGACCTTTTTCCATTTCAATGAGCAGCTAAAGATTAATCTTGTGTGACAAACAGGAGCGGAGTAGAAGAGGTTTTAGTTCTCTCCTCTTCAAAAGCCCAACAAGAGTCAATATCCTCTGCCAGCATCAAATACCCATTCGTACCCTCACAGGGTACCAGAGAACATCTCCACAACAACTGTTTCTCATACCATTTCTCCATCGTAGGTGAGACATTCCTGAAACACTCTGTCCAGGAAGACTGTGGTGAGAGTTGCTGTGCCGTAACGTGACAGCTCCTCTTTGCTCAACATCCCGTTGTGGTCCTTGTCCAGGTTGAGGTACTGGCCTGTTGAGATGCAGACAAAAATCCAGATGAGACCAGGAAGTTGTAGCTTATTTGATTACTATCACATACATATCCATACACAAGGTAGATCCCATATTATTTAACAAAAAATAATAATGCAAATATTTAACAGACAGTTAGCTCAGTTGGTAGAGCAGGTCGACCAATGCTCGGAAGATTGGTGGTTCGGAACCCCATTCCCGGCAATCTTTCGTTGTGTCCCTGGGCAAGACACTACACCCTCCTTGCCTCCAGTAAAAACATTCCTGGTGCATGAATGTATGTATGAATGATCGGTGGTGGTCAGAGGGGCCGATGTTGCATAATGGCTGCCTCACTCTGCCCCAGGGCAGCTGTGGCTACACAAGTAGCTTACCATCACCAAGTATGAATATGAGTGACCAAATAGTGCATTCTGTAATGTAAAACACTTTGGGTGTCTTGAAAAGCGCTATATAAGACGATGCATTTTTATAATAAAAAAACCACACAATTTGATGAAAACACTTTCTACATTCATCCATGTCTTAAAAGAAAAGAAGGTGATTTTTCATAAAACAATTTAAGAATTGAAGCTCTAAATGATCAATGTTATTGAATGGAAATCAGTTTAGGAAAACCATTCCTGCTTCTAACAGTGGGGAAGCTGCTTGTTTGGCTCAAGTGGAATTTAATTAGATTTCAAACTGGACGATAAAAAAGATAGAAACTGATCAACTTCCAGATTTGATGGATAAAAGTGGAATCAAAATAAATAGTAAAAGCTCATGAATATGACTTCTATTCAAACTAATGAGGCTGAAAGTAAAAATAAATAATAAAAAAAGGCAAGAGTTTTAGCTTTCAGCCTAGATTGTAAATGACGACTTAAACCTTATGTCAAATTTTCCATTATCAAAATGTTGATTTTATTTTTTTGTTAATGAGTTTTTGAAATTATGATGAACGAGTGAATTAGAAGGGATTTGCAAGAGATTTGCTTAAAATAGCAGATTGTAGGATTTAGTAACATCTAGAGGCAAAGAGAAATACTACAACAACTGGATTCTCCTTGCCCTGACGTCCCCCTCAAGACATTTAGAAAAAAAAAAGAAAATCACAAGAAAAGCCACTAACAGCAAACATTCATGATATGCACGCACTGGCCACTATATTAGTGATGTTGTAGAAACTCCTTCTTAACACAAATAGCTAATCAGCCAATCACATGGCAGCAACTCAATACATTTAGTGATGTAGACATGGTCAAGATAACTTGAAGTTCAAACTGAGAATCAGAATGTGGAAGAAATAGATTATAATAATAATAATAATAATAATAATAATAATAATAATAATAATAATACATTTATTTTATATAGCGTTTTTCAAAACACCCAAGGACACTGTACAAATGAAAAATTAAACATTGTCAACAATAATAATACTAACAATATAATAAT
>JAPMNP010675496.1:0-15003 GCA_029874935.1 Atherina boyeri | reverse complement strand
ACACCATACTTAATAATAAGGGAATAACTTATTTGTGGCCAGTTCAGAGAAAAGAAAGGTTTTATAGGGGATATATCTGGTTCTGCATGTTGCTACAGTACCGTACCTTTCATCACAACGCAACGTGAGCCTCATTCTTTTTTCCAACAGTGTGAATTGCCAGCTCCTGTTTAACATAGCTGCTCCATAAAAGGAATAAATCTGCAACTTCAGCCCCAAAAGTTACATAACAGTTACTTGGCCATGACTTGACACATCTCCAGAGAGCTGCTGGAGGGATATGATGCAGCTGGACTCATGGCAAATCAGCTCAGTCCTCAGTCCTCACTGATTAATACTCATTTATCGTATTTATCAGTAGTGTTTGATCCGCCTGCTAAACAGTTAGTCGTCATAGTTCCTCTAAAATGACTCGAAATATTCTGGGTGTTATTATCTTGAGGTTTAGTCTTAGGAACAACAAGTCATTCAACGAGGTCTGGATAATAAACTCTAAGACTACTTGATAGTTCTCGCCCCCCGGCTCTGCTCTCTTTGCAGCATCATGATAATTACCTTCTGGCCCGGTTTGATGTACGCGTTGACGTGTTTGAGCACTGGTTTGAGCATGGGATCGTAGCGCACACACAGGTCCTGGATCTTTATTTCACCATCCTGGGGCCAGTTCTCGGGCACCTGCGAGGAATCTGGAGGCACAAAAACATAGACGGGGACAGGGACGGGGGGGTTAGTCCTCACTGATATAACTCATTTACTCCAATGTGAAACCACTGCAACAAAAAACAGACAGTGTGTCTGTGCTACAGCCCTGGATGGTGTAAACACGAGCATATGGAGCAAGTCATAACACTGCAGATATACAGAAGCAGAGTTTTCCGTCTGAAGAGCTGCTCATATTTCCCACTGACATCACAGACGGACATTTAGACTGGGTTATGCCACACTCCATGGTTGAGGAACCAAAACCAGCTCCAGGCATGAAGTAGGGAGTCAATTAGGAAACAAAATGAACTTTCATTTAATACAAAAATGCTACAGAGGAAAGAAATAAAAAAAATAAAAAAAAGTTGAGAAAGGAAATGATAAAAAAAGCAGATGAGGGGAAATCAGTAAAGACCTAGGCCAACAGCCAACTTCTTCACCATGCAGTGAGCCAATCATTTTTAGAGCTGTTTGAAATATTGACTAAAATATCTAATTTCATATATAGTGGAGTAAAAACTTGAGATGCTATATAAAGAAAAAAAGAAGTTTGAATTACTGCAAACTTATCACAGGCTATGTGGGAAGAATTACAATGCCTGGCCAAAAAAGTCACCACCTGGATTAAACAAAGCAAATGGGTACGAGCCTCTAATTAGATAATTACTGCATGGGGGATTATCTTTCAGCTGGCAACAAGTTATTTAACCCCAACTGATGCAATGAGTAGCTTCTCATTTCTTAAACAACCATGTGAAAGACACATCCTGCAGTTGTGGAAAAGATGTTAGTTTGTTTAAGAAGGGTCAAATAATTGGCATTAAGCAAAGAAATCATATTAGCAGAAGGAGAAACTTCTAAAACTGGGTTAAGAAATGTACAATGCATTATTAAAAACTAGAGGGATAGTGGGGAACCATCGTCTTTAAGGGAGAAATGTGGTTGGGAATAAACCTTGAATGATGCTGATCGGTGATCACTTAAACATTTGGTGAAATCATATTGAGGGAAAACAACATTAGAGATCGGGGCTATGTTTGATAGTGAAAGTCAGAACATTTCCACATGAACAATGTGAAGAGAACTCAAGGGATTGGGACTGAACAGCTGTGTAGCCATAAGAAAACCACTAATCAGTTAGGCTAACCGGAGAAATTTCCTTGGGAGCATAAAGATTGGATTGAGCAATGGAAGAAGGTCATGTGGTCTGATGAGGCCAGATCTACCCTGATCCAGAGTAATGGAGCACCAGGGGAAGAAGAGAGGAGGATAAAGTGATGCAGCCATGATGCCTAGTGTCTACTGTAGGAGCCTCTGGGGGCAGTCTATGATCAGGGGTTGCTGCAGTTGGTCAGGTCTAGTTTCAGGTCCAGGTTCAGCAACATTATGTGCCCAAAGAATGAGGTCACCTGACTACCTGAATATACTGAATGAGCAGGTTCCAATGTATTTTTCTTCCCTGATGGCACGGCCATATCCTAGGATGGCAATACCAGGATTCATGTCACTCAGATTGTGAAAGAACGGTTCAGGGAACAGGTGACATCATTTTTGCACATGGATTTGCCACAGCAGAACCCAGACCTGAACCGCATCAGGGCTGGCAAGATTAATTGATTCGTCACGATTACGTTGCTTATTAAAATAGTCGGCGACTAATTTAATAATCAACGTAATTGTTAATTTTTTTAAGCTTTATTTTCTGTACCTTCCACTGACTTGTCTGCCTATCTGTCCTTGCTCACATGCGCAGTAGTGGCGATCGGTGTCAGCCGACACCGGAAAAGTTGTGCCCATACAACAGTATACTGGCGAGATGGCATCAGAACCCGAGAGCGTGTGAGCTTTTTACAAAAATTCAAGCGAAGCATGTGGAATGCAAAATCTGCAAGGTAAAACGCGCCTTTCATGGCAGTACAACAGCGATGCACGAGCATCTTACAAGGAAGCACAAAGACGGACGGTTCTCTCAGTAAGCTAATTGGCTAGTTAGTTGCTAACATGAATGTCAACATTGAGCTATTTACTTGTATTGATAGCTGTTACATTAACAGTAGGGAAGATGATTTTATTACACTTAGCACACATAGGTCACTTCAAGATAGAAGATAATGACTAATCGCCAAAATAATTGGTGACGAGTCAATTATCAAAACAATTGTTTGTGGCAGCCCTAAACCGTGGCAGCCCTAAACCCCATTGACATTCTTTGGGATGTGTTGCAGAACGCGTTGCGCAGCATCAGAGCAGCCTGGGTTGTCAAACTGTTTTTACTACAGTTTCCACAGAAACAAACTTGTTGCTGATCCATTCAATAACACAACGGTAATGACCTGTACGGATGGCTTGGTCCAGCCAATAATCAGAGTGCATTACCATCACACATGGATGGCCACAGAAGGAATGGATTCAAAAACTTTTCAAATAGCAAAGAAATATGTTAGGGTAATCTAATTTAATAACACATTGCTGACAAGTGCTAATTTTTTCAATCAGAAACATCAGAACTCTTATGGAAAATTTAATAAATATAATATATATATATATTTTTAGCTTACCCCTTAGTGTCAGGTTAGTGTTTTCAAGGGAACCGAGCTCCCCTAAAATGTGACGTTTTTACAAATTTAATTACATTCAATGATTGATTTTAATTCATTATTAGCCTTATTAGTATATTTAGGATTATTATAAACTAAGAGCTGCAGTGGATCAGTGGAGACAGACCAATACAAAAATGTATATTTATTTCAGTGTTGTGAAGAGAGATGTTGATTATAACATATCTTAAAAACCCAAAATGATTAAATTGTGCATTTCATTATCTTAGATTTGGTATATATGTTTGTTTATGCAACACATATGTGTGAATATCCAACATATTATGAAGTAGTTGCTTTCAATAGTGTCCGAAACACATCAGCAGCTGGATGCCCCACCATCAAATTAATCTTCTACATAATTTATTTCAATAGAACATTTAAAATAACCTCAGTTGTATATGTTATACCAGTGTAAATATTACAAAAATCCCTAAAATAGCAATACATAAATAAAATAAAATAAGTAAAATAAAAAAAACTTTCTTCTGGGTTTGAGGCTTGATCTTTGATTGTTCAAATTCGACAGCTTTGCAGACCTTGGTGCTCTGGCTCGAGTGTGAGGATGTAAAAGTGTGAACAATCAGGATGGTATGATACCATTGAGGTTTTCAAAAACAAGTGATAACATTTTAAACTACGGAATCGTCATTCCAATTTTTTTCCAATCCAAAGGTAAGACGCTGCATCCTGCGAGCAATGGAACGACTGCTCCAAACCTATATGAAGAACTGCAAAAAGCTGGTCAGGAAGTAATGCAGGGATGGATTATTTTCTGAAAGTCATGTGGAAGGGAAAACAAGTTAAGATGATGGTGAAACAAGTTCAATCTAAATGTATAAATATTATCTATATTACCTTCTATTGCTGGATATTTTTTCAATTAAAGTATCTAAATTCAAAACTTGGTAAGATGGTTAATAGAAGTTGAAGTGCAGCTGAATGTGAACCATAGCTATCATAGCATGCTAATGTTTGCTACAAAACACAAAATCCAAATGAGGTTGATTAGGCTTTTGATAGTATTCTATATATATTTCATAAATAACACTGAACTGGACGACATTTTAACTTGATAAAAGAAGAAAACACAGTTCAGTGCCATTGATAGCTCAATCTTTTTTCCACATTACTACAGAGACAAGAATTTCCTGGGTCTGCTAGAGCCTTCTTTTCATGTATTCTTCACAGACTTTGTTGCTGTTATCAGTTTGCTAGAAGCTTCTATGAAGTCAGATGGGAAGATTTTCTCCTCTCTACCATTCAAGGCTTTTGAGATTGTTTAATAGTTTCATACCTCATTTACTGTAACTCACAAAAAATGAGGAAAAGCCAATGAAATAAACTTTGCTTATACAAGACACAGAAATTGAAACGCTATACTTCCGCAGAACCTGAAAAAACAGATATTCTCTCATTTTCTTTCTTGACCTGATTCAACTCCTTCATCTTCTTATTATCATCCATCAAGCTCATGAATAACGTTTCCTAAAATACTTCAGCTGCACCGTCTTGATGAAACATCATCTGCCGGCTAACTTAATTTTTTTCCTTTTTTGTACAAGATGAAAAATAAGTTGGGTTTGGTTAGATCTGATTTGGGCTTGGTGAGATATCTGTACTCTCAGCGGCGATTAAACACGAGTTGCATAATGAAAAGTCTTCATGTTTTGCCTTCTCCTCTGCCAGGAAAAGTTTCCAACAGCGTTTGTATTTCACCATAGCAACAGCACATCTCATAAGCCCAAAACAAAGACTCATACACAGGGTCCAATCAAATATGATACAGCTACAAAAAAATTATAGTTTATGATCAGACCTGGGCATTGTTTTCTAATATTTTAACAGAAAGAACCATACAGAGATCTGGTGAGTGTTATCAGCAATGATGATGTTGATACTGTTCGACCGATAGTTACCCATCGACCCCTCGTAGTTCTCAGACTCTGTACTCAGGAAGCTGTTGACTTTCTTCACAGCTGCCATCTGGACCTCCAGGTCTGCCAGGTTCCTCACAACCCAGTTCAGGTAGTTGGTGATCTGCAGAGAACAAATTCCCAGGCATTATTTCCTAATACACTTGAAGTGTGCAGCACTTACAGTACATACATAGAGTTTGAGGTAAAGGGATGTTGTATTACTCAAGTATTAATGTTTGCTTTGTTTGTTCTGGAGCAGTTGGATAAACCCACAGAACCCAAAGGATGTGCTGCCAGACACTGCAGGACATCCTGCACAAGTCCAGCGTCAATGCCCTCATGGGTCAGAGCAGCACAACGGGGGATCTCCACATTTCCAGGCAGCTGCTTCAGTGTTGTGGCTGATCAGTGTGTTTACAGTCTTTTGATAAGGGTCGATCAATTCTTAAATTTCACAAATTAGAATCTATTAAAAATGATCATTTTGTCTTTACAAGGTCTTAAAGTTAGTTAAATTCCACCTTGCTGAACGACAACAGATGACATATTACACTATGTCATTATTTATTTAACAAAAAATCTAAGTGAAAATGCTGAAAATGTGCGTGAAAAGTTCACTCACTGCTTTGCCAGGAGCTGCAAATCATGTTTTGTCAGTTTGTTGGTCTGCAAACTGAAACAATGCCAACATAAAGCAAAGACACAATTCCACAGAGGATAAAATATCAGCAATGATCTTAGAGAAGCAATTATTGCTGCCAATCAATCTGGGAGGAGTTATTAGGCTGTTTCCAAACTTTTCCATCGTTCTACAGTGACAAATATAATTTATTAGTGGAAAACAATCAAAACAGCTGGTTCAGATCAGCAAGTTCAGATTCTGAAATGCTCAGAGAAACTGCAAAAATGACAGACTCACAAGGCCTCAGTTAGCATGTTAAATGTTGAAGTTTATGACAGCACAATTACAGAAATGAAGTATGGCTAGTTCAGATAGAATGTGGGTTGAAGCCTCTTTTCTTTAAAAAGAGCCTTGCAGCACAGAGCAAAGCTGCATCTGAACAAACCACAAGACTTCTGAAACAATGTTGTTTTCACGGACCAGTGGAAAAAGTGGAGATGCTTGCTAGGAATGCACAGCAGCATGTTTGCAGAAAACCAACCACTGCATATCAGCACAAACGACTTATAACAAATGTCAAGTTGGTGATGGAGGGCTGATGATCTGGGCTTGTTTAAAATTGGGTCATGTGAAAGGACAATGCCCACAAATCTACAACAAATTGACTGAAAAAAAGAAGAATCGATGTGTTGCAATAATCAAGTCAAAGTTCAGACCCCAACTTGTTTGAAATGTTGTGGTAGGAGCTGAGGAGAGCCGTGCATAAACAAACTTGTCGACTCGCTGTTGTTTTTGCACACACTACCTCTGAATTTTGGCTCAATATTAGTTAAATAAATAATGACAACATGAAAGATATGGTGTGCTGACATTCATCTGAACATAAACCTAGTGAGATCAGATCCTAATATGCAAAACCTAGAAACTTAAAGGCAGGGTGCATGATTTTTTTCTAGAGCACTTTTTACAATATTGATTCAATTCCTCTTCAACACCCGATTGTAACCAATCAATTAGATGCTCTATCACAAATAGAAAAAAAAAGTCACCTGGTGAGCGTACAGGACTGAAAAAAACACTATTCAATCATTTGACCGTCCAGTCTAAATGATTGAATAGTGATTTGTCAATCAGAAACAGTTGGCATTGGTCCCTCCCCCTCCCCCAGACACATCCAATCATTGCTCGTTCCTGTACTCTGGAGGCGTGGTTTCGGGGGCAAGTCTGAAGAAAGGAGTTTGGACTTCTGAATTTTATATTTTAAAAATTTAGCTTGCTCAAGCCTTTTTTCCCGAAACCTGGACCCTGACAAAATACTTTGTTAGGTGTAAAAACTATTCTCCTTATGTTGCAGGAGACTAAAAAAAAGGGGTTTAAAAACTCACAGTGAGGGCATAGGTGAGGCCGAGGCCCACCAGACCCCCAGCAGGCAGACCGTATTGGAAACTCCATATTGAGGCTACTGCTGCTGTTAGCACAATAACAGCACCAAGGTAGTCCTGCAGACAGATGGGAAAAAAAGTATATTATTTCTCATAAACAAATCAAATCAAAAAAGACATTTTCTAATATAAAACTGAAAAACTGGTTTGGGAAATGGGTTATGATCACAGATCCACCCAACTGTAAGTAAAACCAAAATGTCTCTATAAATTATTCAAGCAGATATAAGCTGTGAATCTTTTACCTGCTTACCTCCTTATAACTTTTTACCAGCTGAAAAATAAATCGGCCATGCAGTAATTTTCCAATGGGAAACTCGTACCTACGGTATTTGCTTTGTTAAATCCAGGTGGTGACTTTTTCTTTGGCCAGGTAGTGTATCAGTATGTCAATTGTGAGATAAAAATAACTTTAAAGAAAAAGAAAAACAAAAGTGTAACAGATGACAGGCTTCTCACACTCAGCCCATTGCCCATTGTCCACATAGTTATGCACACTAATCAAAGTTCATACAGCTGGGTAAACGTAATCAGCAATTGTGGGATCGTATACTAAAGGAGAGCTTAAATGAAGCACTGGAGCTCTTTTTCTTAGTATTTTGAGAATATAGGGCTACAGCTCAGATACTGAGTCTTTTCACTCAGTTACAGTAGGAAGCTTTCTAAGAAAAATACTGAGGCTGTTTATACTCAGAATGGAGCTTTATATTTCTAAAATGTATCTCTATTTGTTGGTAAATCTGTTCTACATGGCTGACATGTATCTCTCACAGAAAACTAATCATATCAAGAATATTCCGTCGATAGAACTGATTTCACTTTGATGTGGTCCGAGTTGGTGATGATTTTTTCATTTTGCACCCCTCTCCATTCATACCAGTTGCTCCTCTTAGGAATGAAGATTCAGGTGATTGGTGTGTTTTTGTCAAAAAAAGATCACATCCACTGTTGATTTATCATCATCTCTGAGTTGAGCCAGCTACACACACAGCCTGATTGATGATTTACCCCTCGGGTAAGGTGCAGTCGGGGTTCAGAGTTTCATCTTTATGGGAATATTTGTTTTTTCTGGTCTTTTGCAGTAAATCTTGACCTTCTCTTCTCCACATCAAACTTATTTGTTGGGTGGTCACATTTCAAAAGCGGCAACATTTTGCTTTTGCCACAAATTTGTTTGGGCCCATTTTTCTTGAGGGGTTAAATAAAAATCCATTTAACATTCATCTACACACTAATCTAAGTGATCAACCAGTGAGACTCCATAAAAAAGTTAAAGCCATCAAGAATTTGACATCCAAAGTAAAATATATATGGCCGTACCCTCTTCCCTGTATGACCGGTGTTAGAACTTGTTTGTTGTTGTTGTATTATGGCGGGGGTTGGACTCCAACAGGGCTGCCCTATGTCACAGATTCTGCTTATAACTTTTATGGACAGCATTTCTAGGTCAAGTTAGAGTGTTGAGGGGTCTCATGAATTGGTCTCTACTTTACTAATGATGTATTCCTGTTTGATTCATCAGATATCGATCTTCAACTCTCACTGGAGCAGTTCGCAGCTGAGTGTGAATTTGAATCATGAGCTGAGATTGCCACCCCTAGTAGTATGTACATATGTATGGGTGGACAAAAATGTGTAGCGATTGCTCTAATCAGAAATAATACTTTTCTATATTATGTAAAAAATATTAACTCGTGATGAAGGAAAACAATCATGAAGCTGTTTCTCACCGTTCGGACCTCCAGCCAACGGTTAGCAGCAGACAGAAACAGGTAGGCAGTGTTGTTGGTGTCAGTCAGCTCCAGCATGCGTTGTTTGAAACGTGCCTCATGTCTGAAACACACATTTAATTAAACATAAGACACACAACACATCAATTCCAGGAATACAGATCTACATCCGCAGTGTCATCTCTCCTGCTCATAACTGACAGCATCTTCTCTGGACGATCATGGAGCTCAAAACTTTCCCCACTCAACTTTAAACTGAGATTCAAGAAAAATAAACACACACAATCATTGAGAACAAATAACAAGCATTAAGCAAACAGGAAACGAAAAACACACAAAAAAAAAAAAAAAAGTTATGTTTCAAATGGTTTCATAAGTTGTTTTTTTAGAGGAAACCAGTTGGTAAGGATAACTTTAATGGTTACCAGGAATCTGTCTCACTGTTAAGAGTAACTGTTTCTGGATGTGTGTGCGCCGGTTTTTCATTTGCCTTTATGTGTGTGAGTTGCTCAGTGTGTATATTTGTGTGTGTGAGGAGGAGAAGGGAAGTCCTCAGGGAAGAGAGGAGAGAGCAGCGTGAGAGCTGTTTAATGTTGGATTATAATGACGATGGGAAAGTGGGTGAAGACAGAAATACAAGAAGGAAGCACCCGCACTAACATCACTGCTGCTTGCTCCATCATTCCACTGCAGCCATCCAGAGAGCTTTACAATCTGCTTCTTAGTCGTTCTGTTGGGCACTTAGGAGCAGTAAGATGCAGAGATAAAGACCAGGAAATGAGTCCAGGAGTAGCTACAATTAAGAGACATAATTCAGCCACTCCCTCTTTTCTCTGACACTCACTGAACAAACTTGTCAAGTCTGAAATGCCATTAAAAGTCCACTATGTTTTCTGATCATAATCCATTAATAGAGGGTATTCCTCCTTTATGCCTGCAGGAGGGAGGGGTAGGTCTGAAAATATACAAAATTTAGCAAGAAAATGCAAAGTTTGCATTAACATAATCCAACAAGCCTTCCTCATACTGGATTTCAGTGTGGTACAGCAAAGAAAACCGCTCGGGACAGTTCACATCCATGCCACCATCTGTTTAAACGACTACCCTCTGGTAAATGCAATGCTTGTAGGATAAACAGATTTAAGAACAGTTTCTACCTTAGAGCCATTACCCTGCTGAACACAAACATGCACTTACTGTTCTACCCACCTATTTAGTGTTAATCATCATCACTTAGCTGCTATAATGCACATGCACTTAACATTAATCCATCATCCCAGGTTGTGCACTCATTGTTGAAAGTTGTGTGTTTTCATTGTCTTTTATGTGATTTACATCTTAAGGTTTGGCTTTTAATTTCGTTGGACATATGTATGACAATAAACTTTGATTGATTCTTTGATTGAAAATAAATCTTAGACTTTTTGAATAGAAAAATAAATCAAGCTTAAAGGGACACACCACCATTTCTGCGAATATGCTAATTTTCCACCTCCCCTCGAGTTAAACAATTGAGTTTTACCTTTCCCCTGTTCATCCAGCCGATTTCTGAGTCTGGCGACCCCATTTGTGCCTATAGTTTAGCATGAATCATTGAATCGGATTAGACCGTTTGTATCCAATACTAATTGCTAATGGTCTAAAATTGCTGGTATTCATTTGACTTCAAATCTACCTCATTAATTGCATGTACACAGCTGTATTTGTCCACCCTTTATGTTTACACTGAAGAACAAACCTACACAGATTGTGAAAGATGTAAACTTACTATGGATCAGGCAAATGTTAATGTACTTTCCATTGGAAAAACTAATCATACTCAAAGGGAAGCAGCAGGACTTAGAAAAGCCCTGGGGATTTACAGTTGTTGTGAAATGTCAGAGGTTGAAGATGAGCAATAAGAACCCTGTTTTATGTTAAATAAGAACTTGGTTTAGTGGAAATATGGACAACTGATTTGCCAAACCATAAACTTGTTGGATGTGATGTAAACTGTGGGAATTAATTTATGTCTGCTTTTTTTTGGTTATTTATGTTTAACAATTTAGCAATTTTGCAATGACAAAATACAATAAAGACATTGTATTAAAAAAAAGAAGATTTAACCTATGGTGCTGTTTTAAATAGCATACAATTGACCTTCAGTCAAATTTATCGTCTTGGTTGTCTTTTCGTGTTTTTTTGGTAAAAAGTGGATTCCATGCAAAAAAAATAAAGAATGTGATGTAATGTAAAGAATGTGTGAAGTGATTTAAATTATTTAATTAAGAGAAATAAATTCTTTATCTGAGTGTGTTTACCTGAATGCTCTAATGGTAGTGAGGCCTTCTGCAGTCTCAGAGAAGTGACAGAGCAGAGGAAGCTGTGTGGAGTCATCCAGGTCCTGGAGGTCCCTGACAAGAATAAATAGTATATATGCACATTTAAATATGAATGCCTGATATCCCACATTGTGCCAGCATGAAGACTGTAGTAACTCAGTTTCCACAACACAGATTTTCAAACTGTTTTTCATATCCACATATCTCTAAAATGTTTCCTGTTTCCTGCATCGAAATCAACCCCTGGATCTGTTTCAACACAGAATAATAATCATGCTCAACTGTTACATTATGGACTCACTTGGAGGCCACCCGGAAGTACTTCTGAATGAAGTAGAAAGCCACTGCCAGGGGAACCAAGGCGATGAGAAAAGCAGGAGTGATGGAAGCTATGACCCCGATGGCGGACAGACAGAGCAGCGTGGATCTGGTCAACGACTCCAGAGTCGGAGGAATATGCTAAATAAAAAGAAACAAAGAAGTGTCTTAGTGTTTGAATCTTTCCTTCAGCTCAACATTTTTATGCAGCAGCTGTTCACTCAGCAACAAATCAAGTCAAATATTAATTTAGCTGTTTACCTGGTCAATGATGTTGGTGTCAGCGGAGAATCTGTTGATGATCTGCCCCAAAGGAGTGACATCAAAAAACCTGAGGACATCAAATGTGACATATATGGATTATTTTCCAGCTTTGAATCCCAAACAAAGGTTAGTTAACATCTGACATCTCCTGATAGGTGTTTTAGGTAGACAGAGAGATAAATCATCTGTAACATCCTTAAATTCTTATGTACAGTATTGTCATTTTTTTTGATAGTTCTCTGTTTGCATATATTTGGAATATTTAAGAATGAAATAAAAGAGCAAGGAAAAAAAGGTTTTGTGACAATGTAGCAGCAGGCTGTCTGTTTTGGATGCACAGTTGTCTTTGTCTCCTTTTCTTTCTCTTCACTTCCCCCTTCTCTTTTCTCCTCACTCTCACTCTTCCCTCATTCCCCCCGTAAGGTCCAGTATTAGCATGCAAACCGGAAATAACACAAATTAAGAACAATTATTATTATTAATTATTCAAGTATCAAGGTTAGCCCTAAATGCACAGAGCTTTATTTCTTTTATATCCATTAAGCTCCTCTTGGCAAAGCAAACTTATTCAGCACAATGTGGCAGCCAACCCGTACCCGTAAGGACTTCGTTCCCACCTTGCACAGTTTTGTTTTCAACTGAACTTGTGCTAAACAATAAATAAAAAATAAAACCCCTGCAAGTGTGGACAATATCACCAGATGATGCTCCAGAGATTTTTACTGGGAAAATGTCTGGCGCAGAGAGAAAGTCCTGAATATCTCTAGAACAAAATTTTGGGTCCCTTATGCAAAATAACGATTTTTGTATTTTATCTAAACATTTCCAATCAGTGTCCAATCTGAGTTCTGCAAGTAATGTTTCTTCTAAGTCATTAACTTAAAGTGAAACCACAGTGTTACTCAACACATAAGGAGCCTGATCATTTAAAACATTTAAAGAACTGATTCACTTTCAAATAATCAAAGTATCTTGTGTAATGCTGCAGGCACCAAAGGAAAGGGACAAAAATGTGGATGAAAACAGCTTTAAAAACAATTAGAAAATCAGTTTTTTTTTGTTTTGTTTTTCTTTAAGGCTACTTTGTTTGGTTGTGTTTGGTTACCTGATGGGAGCGTGGATGATCTTGTTGAGCAGGTTGTGGTGCAGGTTGGTGGCTGCAGAAACACCAAGAAACTCCACGGTAAGCGACGTGATGAGGCATAAAGTGATTCCAGCTGCACACAGGCCGATGAACACCGGCAGATAGTAGCTGTTCTGCAGGTCAAACAAAAATTAAACTGAAATTAAATTAAAAAAAAATTTTTCTATTGGACTAGTACAGTATGCAACAATGCACATATTTATTTCTTTTCTTTTTTCACCTTTCTAAAAACATACTGGATCTTTAAAAGGAAATTTTCTGGACAGAGTTTAATCTCAAAATCTGAACCAAGAAATTTCCACTTCAGTCACATCTACAGTAGATACAACAAAATTTCCTGTTTTATTTCCTTCCACATTTTGAATCATTATTGATTCTTATCTACATTTAGAGGTTGTTTTTCTCAGATGAGTTGGTACACGTTTCAGTAATAGCCTGAAAACCTAGCATATATAAAATATCATAATAAATAATAATAATAAATAAATTATATAATATCAAATTTGAACTTTTTACTTTTTAAATATACAAAAGACGCTAGTTAATCTAATTCTGAGTTCAATTAAATATTTTGCATCGTGGATGGATTCAACCACTCTGGGTGGACGATATGAAATGACAATCAATCAGTATTTTCACCAGCATATGCAACATATGCAACAACTTGATTTTGGTAAACAAAAAAGGGGAATCACTGTCTGTGTTAAATTATATAGAATTCATCTTACTTTTTTAAACTTTATTATTAATTCTTTATCATTTATTATTTATTTATTATTTCATTATTTATTTCTAACTTTTCCGTTGAACCTAAAAAAAACAAGTACAGTCAGAAATGTCTTATTTCTTTACATCATTAGCAAACTTTGCAATTCGTGTTGTATCTTGTTAAGATGCTTGCAGTCATGTGGTAATGGTTCTTGTTTGACAGCTTTAACGTACAAGGAAATGAAGCTCAGAGTTTTGTTGGAAAAAATTCTGACTTATTAAGTCTTTGAAAATATTTCAAACCCCGGGGGTACAGTATATAAAGACTGAGGGTATTTTTGCAACCGCTTTTAATTTACTCTCACATCTGTATGAAATATATTTATATAAAATTTTGTACTTATTTCACATCTTATCATTGTGACAAAATGCACATGTTTTACATATGAGTGCTCAAACATTTTGCGTTATTCAACAGGAAAGTTGGAATTGAGAGAAGATAAATTGTGAACACTGATGTCTTTGAGTAAAGCCCTTCAAATAATGATGAAATTATTATTTAATTCTAAATAAGATAAAAGCGAAATATTTAAAAAAAAAGGAAATAAAGAACTAGAAGAAATAAAAGAGTATAATTAAATAATATTAAAGAAACAGATGAGATAGAGTAGAATAAAATCCAATCTAATAAGAAAAATCATACCTCGGCATCCGCAGTACCAGCAGGAGGAAAAGTGGTGTTGCTGCTGTTAGTTGGGTTGGTTCCATTTAGCATGTTGGTTTCTGTATCTGCGCTCTGATTGGTTCTGGAAGAGGTCCATAATGCCAACCAATAATCGATGGCAACAATGACAGAGTGTTTGAGGAGTTTTGAGGAAACCATCATGAAGACCATGAAGAAGCCACCAGAGGACAGGTAACACCAGCACACCTGAGGAGATGAAACATCTGCAGCTGAAACAGTCGATCAATCACATGGATAGACAACTGACAATAAATTAATCAAATATTAGATTTTCCTCAAATGTAACTATGTGACGTGTGAGACTGTGAACATCCAAGAGTTCCATTTCTGAGACAACAGCTGGAGATTTAAGAGGTTATAAAGCTAAGAGACTTAGGGTCGGATTCACTAAAGGTTTGCGTGTAGTAAAACGCGTGCAAACTGACTGCACACGCAAAAAAAAAAAGTACAAAGTGATTCACTAACAGTGCGTGCTAAGGTTTGCGTCTGTC
>JAPMNP010675451.1:2007-17628 GCA_029874935.1 Atherina boyeri | reverse complement strand
TTTGAATCGAATCGTGGCCCCAAGAATCGGAATCGAATCGAATCGTGAGATGGTAAAAGATTCCCACCCCTATTTTTGAGTTTATCAATTTGAATATGTTTGTGGATTGGTTGTGTAAAAACACTCTGGAGGAAGTCTATAACTGACAGATAAATATCAATCAATTATGTAATACATTAGCTCATTTGTAAAGTAAGATAATTTTCCACAATTACCACAATTTGAATTAGTAATTCATTACTATTAGGGATTCAGTTCTAGACTATTTTCTGTGTGGATACATCTATTTACTGGATGAGCTAACATACGGTAATCTGAATTTACCTTTGCCTTTAGCTTATTTAACAGATAGACATGAGACTGGGACATAACTTCTAGACTAGTCCTCTGCTCAAAAGGGGGCGAGGGTATTTCCCAAAATGTCCGTCTGTTGTTGTTATGTGAAAATTGCATTCAGCTCAAAGTAAACTTCCACATCATATTTTGTATTTGATATGTGAATAAACCTGTGTGAGTTTGAATCTGCACTCGCACGTGTGCGAGCTGTTACTTGCACTTCCCTGGTTGGAGTGTTTTGCACACTTGTGTTCAGAAGAACAAACATCCTCTCCGCCCCATATCATTTTACCCACTATTCATTAAGACTCATTTATCATAACCTGTGGTCAATAATGTTGTTGTCATTGATTTACATGATATCCTTATGTAAATGCTGCTGCTTCAACCAATAAATCACTTTCTTTCCCAACTGTAAGAAGCAAGAAAGTTTATTTTACTGTTGCACTGGTTTCTCCAAGAAATTGAGGGGCCCCCTTCTGTTTTTTCATCCGTGTCTGTGAGAAAAAAAGCGTCTGGGAGTGATTTGGAGTGCACTGTGACCTGCTCGGCAACTGAGCCCTAAGGGTTGCGAATGTCAGCAGAAAGGATGTGAAAGGCTTGGATGGTGGGAAATCTGATACGTATAATTTCACTTCTCATCTCAACAGCCAAATAAAAAAGGATAGATGAAAGCTAGTTTTGACCTCGGCATTTCATGTGATAACAGTAAAAAATAAAAATAAAATCCCGCAAACTGAATAATTATAAAGTGACATACTTTTTTGTATTTAAACTGTTAGCATATATGCTGAGTTTTAACAAAATCCAATGATTGGACCATGTACCCCAGGATTACATCATGGTCAAAAAGAGACAGCAACCAGAGCCATTTAATTCACATACAAAGCTGATAAGATTCCAAAATCAACAGAGCATTGGAGCAGCCGAGAGTTTATCAGAATTCACTCTGTTATTTGTTTCAGCAGCTTGGATATAAATCTCAGCCAGGACATAAATGTTATGAAAGTTCCTCATATTAAATCACATCACAATCAAGCAAAAATAAATGAATAAAAAGAGACTAATTAATACTATTAGATGAAGCTTTGCAANAATGTTATAGAGAGGAGAAAGACAGAAATCAGAGTGTGAGAAAAGCAAGTAAGGAAAGTGAAAAAGGGAGGTTTTATTTCTGGAATTTTGTGGGAACATTGTTTCCTGCCAGCAATGAATTGAATTAAGCCCAAAAACAAATAACAGAGGATCTCAAAATACCACATTGCTTCTCCATGAAGAGCTTATTGGCATTGTGTTGTTACAGTAAAGTTGGGCAAAATCCCTGAACAAGTTTATAAGGCACGATATATTTAAATTCAGCTCTAATAAGTTTGTGAGATTTATACAATTCTCATTTTCAAAATGGATAGGAATTTTTTTTAAAGTGAAACAAAATCGTCCATCTGGAGTTTTCAAGTTTAGTAGAACCAAATAATAACAGAAAGATTGTAGTATAGAAGGAACATAATTCCAAAAGATTCTACCACAAGCAGATTAAATGGAAACAGGCTAGGTGTCAGGATTAGATATAAAAGTAACGTCCAAAAGCTTAATCTTTTCGAGCAAGCAATAGGTCATGGCTTACTGCTTTGTGACAAACATGAAAAATAATCGGTAGGAAAAAAAATCTGAATGTACCATCATAAACTGTTATGCAACCATGGTCAATATACTGTAACCATATGAGATTCTGAATACTGAGACAATTTTCCTCCAATCCGATCTACCGCTCCATCCAGAAATGCAACCTGAAATTGGAGTAAGTGTGTATTGTGTTTGTTTGGCCCGCCTGCAACTCAGATCTGTTTTTTATATAAAATCTAAGGACCATCAAAATGACCAAAATCACACACTCACTCACAGACTGTTGAGAAGCTGAAATCTTGTATTCAACAAAAATAAAGACAGATTCCTATTGGAAAAAAAGAAGAAACAAGCAAATAAAAGGAAGGGTGATGTAACGCAATGGTAAACATGCCTATCCCAACTTATTCAGTGTGTTTCAGGCATAGAATTTTTATATTTGTTTATCTTTTCAAGATACAAGGAAATCGGTCAGTGAAGACACTGAGAAGCAGCTTCTATGTACTTGTGTTTCTTAAATAAAGGTTCAAACGTATTAATCAGTCCATCTTTTTTTTTTCTTTTCTTTTCTTTTGCATTTTGGGGAAATGCTCAATGTTTCTGAAAGTGTTTCTTATAATAAAGTAAAAAAGTCACCATCAAAATCATTTTGCAGAAGTCTTTTCCTATTCCTTTTTTGTGCCTATATTTAGGATTATATTCAAGCATTTAAAATACATTTGACAATACATTTTTGCATCACTTCCACGAATGGAAGTCAAATGACAAAATAGTATTATGCAGTTTGATTGCAACTGCTCATTAGAATTAATATTACAAGGTTGACCCTTTTGGAAAAAAAAGAAAGAATATTTACTCTATTTGATCTTTCTCAGTGAAATCTTTGTTTGATTTTGGTGCAAAAATCAAAGAGGAAGTGTAATAAAGATACAAAACAGTCAAATATAATTTCAATTACCACTATTTTGTTTCATTGTATTTTATTTTAAAAAGAGAGAATAGAAGAATAATTTCTATATATCTAATAAAGAAAGTGTCAGAAGATTCAAACAAACTGATTTATAAACCATAATGTTGACGTGGTGAATTGCTGAAACAAGTGGCATGGATGCAGCACTATAGAAATTAATCCAAGAAAATGGGACTATAGATAAAAATGTGTACCTTTTTAAATTCGGTATATTAATGGCAATATTGTGCATCTATTGATATGCACTGTCTTTTCAAATAAAATATAAATAAAAGTTGTTTTTTTTCAAAAAGAGAGAGAGAAAAAAAACGGGTTGTGAGATCAAATGTCTGCCAGATTTAATGGTTTTTCTGCATCTGGGCCCATTTGTGTCCCATGTTGCTCTCATGTGAAGAAAAAATAAAGCAGCAGTACAAGTAAGCAAACAAGCAGTCATAAAATCTTGTGTTTGCCAAAGTTATATATCTTTTTCAATCAAACTTTGTACTACTTTTGTTTGTCATGTAGTATCCAGGCCCAATGCACAGAGAGTGGGAAAAGTGGGATGAACAAGCAGACAGCTCGTTTTTGCTTCTGAACCTCTAAACAGGCTCACCTGGGAATAGTGTGTTGTCAATGTAAACTATGTAACTCAGTGAAGGGCTTTTCTCATGACCTATGAGTAAAAGAAAAGGCGTTTTAATGTAAATTATGTGAATTTACAGCAGCCAGACCGAAAATAAACTTCATGGTAATGTGGTACCATTGCCTCTCTGGGTCAGATGGGATTTTGTATGGTGATTAAAAAGGACAGTATCGTGAATTTTTCCCAACAGGAGGCCTCTGTCCAACAGAACTCTTACGCTATTCTTCATACTCATGGATTGCTTTATAAATAATTCTGTAAATTTAGAATTTAGGCACTTTATCTTTTTTCATGACATTTGAAAAATTTCAGGATTATCCAATCCCATATAAATTTAAAACTGTTTTGTGTAAACTTTGATCATTACAGTTTGAATTGTAATGGTTTGATTTTGGTTTGATACAGAATAAAATGAATCCCTATGCATAGAATAAGTTGAGTCAGGTTTTTTTTTAAATAATACCACACCGCTGTGATTATTTAATGTCACTTAATCATAAAACATATACAATGCCACTGGATGTATCCCTCTAAGAGGCTTACAATGACATAAACTTGCAACTTTTGTTTTATATAACTACTTTTTCATGTGATATGACTTTGCAAAGCTTCTCCAACTCCATCCTTCTCATGCTGTTATTCCTGAGCAGTAACATAAATGATGAACTGAAGGGAACACTCTCAGTGAGTCAGAACATTTCCTGACATACAGGCCTATGGCAGGCATATTTAGATAAATAAGTAATCGTTGAACAATTGCAGCATTGTGTACTCCTTTTACAAAGGAGGTGCACTTTGGCTGATGGATTATATCCCAACACTGAGACAGTATGTCTCCTCCTTTGCTCTGCATTGATTATTATTATTCCTCAGACCTATCCATTCTCTTTATCCATTTATGTGTTTCCTACAAGGCACATCTACTATGTAATTCATTGAGGCATGATGGACGCCACATCCTTTATGCCGAAATGTGCTTTTGGGTTTGATCAAACACAACATATGTTTATCTACCCTGCCCTTACATGGCAGTACCCCGTATGTCATTTTGCATGGCAATCCCTTCAAGCTATCCGCCATGGCACTAGCTCAGAGGACTAGTGGCAAAGACTATTTCTAATTCATAAAAGCCAAAAGGATCTATTCAAAATTCATGAACAATCTGTCCTGCAACAACCAGTGATTGCTGTGACTGTGGGGCAGTGAAGATGTGGTGCAACAGAAAGGAAAGTTCTGCTGCCCCTCATTTGAAAGAAAACCTGATACAGAAGTGTATTTATACTCACTGGGGGAAAGAGTTAGTTCTGATTAGCCTTCTTTTTTTTATCAAATTTCATCATTTGGATTAATAAAAAATTTGAAAAACTTAGGAAATCAGAGCAAACTAAAATAAAGTGTCTTTAAAAGCTAGGACGAACTCTTTTATTAATGATTGTATTTCTATATCTGGACTATTTGATGCTGCTGCAATTTCACAAATTTCTTCTTCAAGGGACAAATAAAGGATTACGCTATTCTACTGCTATTGTCTGATAATCGTCTTTTTGATGAAAAATACAATAACGTTTTATACATGTCATTCCTGTTACAGGCTAAGTGACTACCATTTTTTTTTAAATATTTTTTAACTCATGAAACTTTTTTTTACACATTATTTGGTCGGCTATAATCTATGGCTCATATAAATATTTGAAGGATTTCATACTCCCCATGTGATTACTTCATATGAATAAACTGAAAATGAATTTTACAAATGTTGACAAGTGTGTGTGACAAAAACAATAAAAAAATCCATTGGTAATTGAGTCACATGATGGACAAACACAAATATGCTAAAAGCTGTTCTGATCTTCAATTTGGCCTATAAAATATCAAATTGATTAACTAAAACTAAACTTAAATGTACAAAGCAGATATGTTTGGATGGGTCACGGCATTAATCTGAAAGTAGTCCAACAATTGCAACACCTGACCAAATAAACACTCAACTCAAGTCCTAGATGGTTTCATTTGACTAAAAGAACTGCTACATAATGAGTAAGAAGTGAAGTCTAAAAGCATGTATTATTAAAAGTCGGGTATCTTAATAATTATTGATTAACAATGCCATCTAGTGGAGAAGAGAATATATGATCAAACTGAAATGCAACCAAACCCACTACATGGCTGTACTTAATGATTGGCTTGAAGCTACGATTTAACCAATCAGATTGTTATAGGCGGATCTGAAAACAGGAAGTGATCGTTTGGCTACGATTACTTCTTTGGAAACTTTTATCTACAAATATTAACTGGCTTTTAGGCCTATTATTCATACATTTATATAGGAAATCGATTAAAAGTAGTCTGAAGTTTTATTTATTTGCGTTTTTACAATTAAAACTTTAGATAGTAACGCTGCATGGATATCAGTCCAGTTTGTTTACATGGTGAATCAGCTGACAAGCTAACGTTAGCTTTATACAACCGAGTCATATGAGCTGTTAATTATCCAGCAACACTGTCCTCATGGATGAAACACAACGTTACTGAAGGAGCTAACACGTATATTCTCAAGTAGAAGTTTACCTTTGGTCCCACTGAGCAGATCAAAGTACAACAATGCGAAGCTAACGGTAAAGACGTTAACGTTGGTCAGACTGGTTGAGTTTTTAATCACTGTATTAGTGGCCGGTTGTAAAGGCCCCGCGGTGTCTTCATGACAAAATGCCTTGTTCCTGTGGGAATTGGAGAAGATGGATTCGGCCGCTGGTCGTTGTGCTGTATATTCTGTTGCTAATAGTCGTCCTGCCACTGTGCATCTGGGAACTGCAAAAGTCTGGGGTCAGTAGGCCTATAATGATGGGTCTGATTAATAAGTTTATTTGTTTTCCTTCTGGGAACTCTACAGGTTTTCCACATTTGTTTATGATGTGCCTTTGAAGTGCTTATACTTTACACGATTGATGGTTAAAGTTATTGATGACATCAGATTCACTGTATTTTTAAATGAAGTTAGATTAATAACGACCATTGGAAATAACTAAAATGTTACTTTATTTGAAGTATGTATGATCATAACATGTATCAATATTAATGGCAGAAATCATTTACCTGTGAGTGTAATTCTTATTGATTATTAGGGCCTGCTTGTATTATTGTTGTTGTTGATAGTACTAGCCCACTCATGCATTACTGGTCAAACATGATTTATTTTATTCTTGTTGAGAAGAAGGTCAACTTTGCTGCAACAATTTTCTATTAATTGAGTGATAATTTGGTTTGTATAACTTTGAAAAAAAAGTAAGAAATTGATTAGCCTATTCTCCATCCATCCATCCATCCATGGATGGATGGATGGATGGATGGATTTGTCACACTGAATATATTCTCAGTGTGATTTGTGTGCAGATTTGCTAATGTTATTTATTGATTTATCAATCAACCATTAGTGTCCAAATCTGTTAAATAAATAAAGTAAAATAAAATAAAAACAAACAAAAAAAAACACAATTTTCAACCACGAATAGAGCTAGAATGTGGGATAAGATGAGTCGAGCAAAGTACAATTATATTTTACAGAAGTGATCTACTCAGTTTTCACCACTTAAAACATGTTATGTCCCTTTAGTCTGTGTCAAGATATGCTTTAAGTTGATATAAGAGACAGAATACTGCCAACAGCACTGACAGTATTAGACATAGAGAAATTATCATTTTAGTTTCCAAGACTTAAAAGCGAAATTGACTCTGAACTGTGTGTTCTGTTTTTTGTTGTTGTTTTTTTTGTTTTTGTTTTTTTGTTCCTATATAATGTAGGTTGGAACTCATAACAAAGCATGGTTCATTGCTGGTATATTTGTCTTCATGACCATACCTATATCATTATGGGGCATCCTCCAGCATCTGGTGCATTACACTCAGCCAGAGCTCCAGAAACCCATTATCAGGTAAAAACATTAATAGTCACATTGACTTCAAATTATAGTTTCTAACAGGTTCTAAATAGTTATTCTTTTCTCATTTTTAGGATACTGTGGATGGTGCCAATCTACAGCTTGGACAGCGTGAGTGGTGTATTACTGAATTAAAACCATTTTATAACATGCATAAAGGGAACATGTATATTTTTAAAGAATAAGGGATATTCTACAAACATGTTTTATTGTCTGACTTCTCTTCAGACTTCAAGCAGTATGTTACACTTGACACTTACGCTGCATGTCCTCACTTTACCATTTTTGCTTTTTTCTTTTCCAGTGGATTGCCCTGAAATACCCTAGTATAGCAATCTATGTGGACACCTGCAGAGAGTGCTACGAGGCTTATGTCATCTACAACTTCATGACGTTCTTACTAAACTACCTGGAAAATCAGTACCCCAGTTTGGTGTTGATGCTTGAGGTCCAGGAGCAGCAGAAACACCTGCCACCTCTCTGTTGCTGCCCACCATGGCCAATGGGAGAGTGAGTTCTATTTGGAATAATAACACTTTACATTTGGGATTGATATGATGCTGACCAGCTTTACAGGACATGATATTTCTTTGCAGTCTTTGAGAAGTGCCTACATTTGTATATTTAACTTCAAGCCCGTAGTAACAGCTTAATTCATTAATATTGTATTTTATGATGCTGCCCTATTGATATATGTAACTTTGATGTATTTGTTGCATTTTGCATGTGGCCATATTTTAATGGTTGCTTCAGAAATATAACAGCTATATTTACCTGTTTTTAAACCCACATGCCCAAAATTTAATCATAACATCTCTCTGCAGGGTTTTACTGTTGAGATGTAAACTAGGAGTGTTGCAGTACACTGTTGTAAGACCAGTCACAACAGTGATAGCTTTGTAAGTAAACTGTGCCTTTCTTGCAATTAATTTAGTTAAAGGAAAAGTACTGTGTTTTTAACCTGGATCTTATTTATAGCATGATATGGGTTCTTAAACTCACCCGTCTCAACAATTTTGGAGTTACTTGAAGTCCTTTGGGAGATATTTAGATCCATCGTGCTGGCGTACATATCCTTTCAATCGAAGTTGTTGGGGCAACGTCATTTCAGCCTCTAATAAGACATTATCTGCCACAAAATGCCTTCATTTCCCCAGTGTTTAGTTACTAGTTGCTGTACTATCCCTCTGTGCCTTCAGAGTGGCTTTGTTGTCATCCGAAACCATAGATATAGAGACAAATACCGGTTACGATTACAACACTATATAAGAAAGTGCCTCTGATTATGCCTTTGCCCCGACAACGCCAGCACGATGGAGCTAAATATCTCCAGATGGACTTCAAGTAACTCCAAAATTGTCCGGGTGAATTAATGAACGCATTTCATGCTATAAACAAGGTCCAGGTAAAAAAGAAAAACAAACGGTACTTTTCCTTTAAGCCAATCTTATCTTTGTACCTGATCTGTTTTTATGTGAGCTGCCGTTTTATGTTTTTTTTTTTTCCTTCCTAGAATCTGTCAGCTGTGTGGAGTTTACGATGAAGGCAATTTTAGTTCAGGGAATGCATGGACTTACCTGGTTATCTTCAACAATATATCACAACTGGTAATGGCGCTGTTCTTTTTTTTTTTTTTGAGTCCAATTATATGTTGCAATATATAAGGCAATATCATAAATTATTGTCTGGGAGTGTGCTAATAGATGGATGTAAAGTTAGAAAACACACATTTTGATCTAAATTTGTATCTCTCCGTTTTCTCTCTCTTCCAGTTTGCCATGTACTGCCTGGTGCTGTTCTACCGGGCACTTAGAGATGAACTGAGCCCCATCAAACCAGTGGGAAAATTCCTATGTGTAAAGATGGTGGTTTTCGTCTCTTTTTGGTAAATCTCAATGTTCACAGTTGAGGTCTTGAGATGGAAATATTTCATGTTTACATTCAATGTGAGCTGTGTACATATGTTATTAAGCATTTATTTTTCTTTCTTTTTTTTTACTTTCCAGGCAAGCTGTGTTCATTGCCTTGCTGGTGAAAGTTGGTATTATCTCAGAGAAACGTACTTGGGACTGGCAAAGTGTAGAAGCTGTAGCTACTGGCTTACAGGTAAAATAAAGTACACGTAATTATAGTTAATCCACAGTTACTGAAGGTCAAAAGTACCGATATGTCCTATTTAGCCTTCTAATTATGGCAATATTCGACTAGTATCAGTGTGAAACGTAACCAAACAGTGTTTTGTCCTGTATCCGTCAGGACTTCATCATATGTGTGGAGATGTTTCTAGCAGCCATTGCCCATCACTTTAGCTTCACGTATAAACCTTACATCCAGGAGGCTGAGGAGGTTTCTTGCTTTGACTCCTTTTTGGCAATGTGGGACATCTCTGACGTCAGAGCAGACATTTCTGAACAAGTCCGCAATGTCGGTAAGTACCTTTCCTGTACTTGAAGTTTTCTTTGAAAACATCTCTGATATAAAAATTACTTCAAAGATGTTGTTTGCTGTCCATATTTCCAGGGAGGACAGTTATGGGTCGTCCTAGGAAGTCCTACTGCGGTGAGGCGCAAAATGATGGTGAGCGATCTGGCCTTCTGTCTTCAGCATCTCAAGATGCCATCACTGAAGCTGCATCCAACCAAGTATCTGCAAAAGGCCAGTATCAGGGCTTGGGCAGAACGGTCACACCACATTCTTTGTCAGCACCTGCTGGGCTCAGTTCAGCCATGTGTGATGAGGGTTTAGACGGCATGTCTGAAGAAAGCCAAGAAGAAGAAAGGACCAACCAAACCAAAGAACCAGCAGAGGCTGATCTCATTGTGATCACCTAGCTTAGGCTGATGTCTCAAACAGAATATGATATGGTTGGGCTGGTCCCAGTTAGAGCCTTGCTATCTTCCGTCAGACATTATTGATACAAAAATAAAAAAAAAAACAAGTCATTTAAAAAGGCACTCAAACCTAAATCAAACAGAAGTTTGCCAAAAGTTGCAAAATCAAAAGGACCTCTCTGCTGGTGGCAGCTCCAAGAATGTTCAGTAACATCTGCTCAGGTCCATCAGTGAGGGCTGCATTCTACTTCTGCACTTGTGCATGGTGGTTAGTTGTACAACATCCCTAATAGTAGAACTTCCTCCAAGTGTAATGCATCCCTCATAAATAAACTTGTGCTCGTCCATTTTTATGTCAGTCTGCTGTTAAGAAGGCCCATAGCCTACCATTTGTCTGTCCAAGCAGATTTGCGATACATACTATGCACATTGATGTCGCAATGATGGTAAAGTTTTGATACATTGTACAGCCTTTTGTTCAGTGAAGTTATAGAACCAAATAACTATAACTAGAAATAATTGTTGAAATGGGTTTTTATGCTGTTTTATGTTGGAAAAGAGAATCGTGCAGCTCAGTAAGCTTTGCTAGAATCCCTATTAACTAGGACAGTTGTAGCAAAGCATCTTTTTACTTAAAGGGCCAAGTTTTTGCACAGATGTTTCATCATATGACAGGAAACATGACCTTTTCTGAAATCCTTGTGAAACATTATCAGTTAAGTTTTACAATTAGGATTTATTATTCACAATTTTCATCAGCCATGTCCTGATCTTAAAATGTGACTGATGAGAGGAATAGGAAGTTTAGAATATCACAATTTTCTTCACTTTGTCTATATTGCAACAACTGAAAATATTGCAATTGCAACTCTACATTATTAAAAGCACATCAAATGCCCTTGATTTCTTATTGTCCTGTTCAGACTATGTATTTTTCTTAGCTCAAGGAAGGAAGGAGTCGAGGCAGAAAAACATTTTAGGGATAGTGTTTCAGCGGGTATGTTAGAGTAGCTTTAAGCTATGTCCCCTGAAATACATCTCCTTAATGAGTATGTAATATCCATACAATATCAATATGAATACTGTGTATTGTAATTAAGGATTTGAGTGGACATTGTAAGTACAATTTAAGTATTAAACGGAAAAAAAAGACTTCATCTTGACATATTACAATCAGCACATTCTGTAAAAGATGTACTGTGTGGCTTATTCTCTAGTGTTTAATAGAAGCTGATTCTCTAGTCTTTTCAGATGCCTTGTTCTATGTGCCGTGGAACTAGTCTTATCCACTACATCAATTTAGCATTTATATAGTTTTATTTCAAGTTTTCCATCCTTTCCAGCCTTGAAGGTGGACTATTTTTGCAGTTGCTGTACTCAAGCCATTTGATCTTCACTAAGACTTTTCAAGCTCATTTTTCATTGTAACTCACATGGATTTGTTCAGGGATACTGGCTATAAATGTACAGTTTAAAATACATTTGTCAAAAAATTCATGTATCAGATTAACATTTTTGCATAATGTCCAGCTCAAGCATGTTGCATTGCCTTTTTTTACATATATAAATTGCAAAATTACATCAGATCTGATGCAATGTTCAACAATTTAAATGGTCAATAAAACAAATTACATGTAATACAATTTTGTCTTGCATTTGTTAAGAAAATGTCACATTTATTGGGGAAATAGTTTGGATCCCAATATCTTTACAACAACTGCATTCATAATAAAAGGACAACAATAATCATATTTCATACTTAAGGTTTGATTTTTTTTTGGGTGTAAAGATTTATAAATGTCTTATGACTGTATAGTTCAATATAGAAATTCAGAGCATAACTTGAAAGATCATTACTTAAAGATTCTCTGATGGCTATAGATTATTTTCCCACAGGCACTAACAAAGTATGTCCTGTATCGTGGAGGCTACAACTTAACCTCTAATAATCAGAGATCCCTTTTTGTTTGCAAAACATTGAAACTTCAGGAATCATGTTACAAGAGGAAAGATACCAGAGAAGGGAAATCTTTAAATAACACCGGCGAGGAAATGTACAGAATTGAATTCATTTCCCACAGATTGCGACAGAAAGCTAAAAATATTTAACAATGAAGCAAAGTAATACAGTTTAATAGAATTTCAGTCCATCTGTGCAGAAGCGTTCTCTATATGGACCGAAATGGAGATGGTGCTTTTGTGAAGCTTCACAGCGAGGTTGACCCACTCTCCAGCTTGTACCTCAATGGGCTGCTGCAGAACAGCAGCTGCCTGCTTCCAGTGAGAGTTCTGGCTGAGGGTGCTTACACTGATCTCCTGGTCCAGGTGCATGTGGTACCAGAAGGGAATTGCAGTAATTCTGCCTGCTGATGTGGCCTGGACCTGTGAGACAGGGATCAAGGTTCAACAATATTCTTAGTGGTCCAGACAGCTGTTAACATACTGCTACCTGAAGATCACTTGTGATGTTTTGCTTCTGTTATTTAGAAAATATAAAGGTGATGGCTGTCTATAATCTTATTCCTTTATTCTTTGCATTACAATCTTTAAGGGTAAGGTTGTTGCTTGATTAAAATGGATGCATTTTTTTTTTTTTTTTTAAATGGTCCTGAATTTATGCAGGACAGATAAAAGTTGTTATAAATAAGAAAAATATACATACACTGCATCAATATAGATTGATGTAGAGTATATATATATATATATATATATATATATATATATATTTTTTTTTTAAGAGTATATTTTTTATGTGTGTGCACTATGTTAACTCAGTAGTATGCAGCTCTTGGATCTTTATATTGTTCCTGGTAAATTATCGCTTAGGAATTCTTATTGAAAAATATATCATTTAAAAATACACACTACCGCTCAAAGTTTGGGATCCCTTTCCCATTGGATTTAATGGGAAAGTGATCATAACTTTTGAACGGTAGTGTATATTTAAAAATAGAAAACCCTATTCGTTCACCTTGGTACTGTTCAATAAATAAAGAAGTGCCATATTTATTGTTTTTCTTCCACACTTCACATTATTGTCAATGATTACCTTGACATCTCTGTTGGTGTAGTTTGCGTTGACATCCATAAGGTCAAGAACAAAGAGCTCCACGACTTCACTTAGATGTCTACACTCCAGAGTGGAAAAGTCCAGAAACACATGGACCGGTACCTGGAGGAGGATATAACACAGTGTGGCACACATGCAAGTTTTACTTTAAACTTTTACCAAATCATACGCATATAAGACAACAGCAGTGACTAATAATAATAATAATAATAATAATAATGAATCAGTTTTACATAGTGCTTTTCAAGACACCCAAAGATGCTTTACATTAATGAATGCACTATTCATTCATTTGCATTCATACTTGGTGATGGTAAGCTGCATGTGTAGCCACAGCTGCCCTGGGGCAGACTGACAGAAGCGAGACAGCCATGTTGCGCTATCGGCCCCTCTGACCACCACCGATCATTCATACTCATTATATGATCCTTTCCATATTAGTGAAAAACCCCTTCACAACATCCAACCAAGGGAAGAACAATGCAAGAAGGCATATCATGGGTCACCACAAGGTCTAAGCCATTTACAAGTAAAAGAAAAGAATCTCAAATCTCTGCCTAGCTCTGCCATGGCTTTGTTTTAGAAAACTGATCCGTATATCAAGTTGAACCAAAAAGATGGTGAGAAAAAAAATAAGGGGAAGTTTTAGGTTGGCTCATCAGCAGCAGCAAACATCATCTGTACAACACATGAAGATGCAGTGATTGTCAGCTCTGCATTCCAGTGGAGACCAGGGGATTATGTTGTGTTACTGGACGGGCGTAGCATTTAACAGCTTAGTGTGTCTCTTTCTTTTCTTTCCTTTCTGCTCTCCTTCTCACTTTCTTTCCTTATTTTTTTTTGGTTTCTTCTCTCTGTTTCTTGTATTCATTCTTTATCTTTCTTTCTGTTCCTCTGTCAGGCCTGGCAATATTATGTAAGGACCATTTGTAAACAAGCATTAAAAATAAAAAATATTAATTATTGTTATCAAGAGCCCTATATTCATAAAGTTCACCTTGGCAAAGCAAATCTGCTCAGCACAACATGGCAGACAGATCACCATTCTGCTTGCTATGAGACTGGACAAGAGTAAAAAACAGAAGAAGAAAAAAAAAAAGAAGATGCAGTGATGACATAAGCATGCAGGGTTTCCAAAAACATAACGTCTCTCATAAAGATGAATTCTTAACTGTTGAGAGATATTTCTGCTCAGATTTAGCCATGTACAACAAAGTTAATTGGGCAGTCTTTCATTTGCATAGATGGACAATAACCCCACATGGTACAAAAGTAACTCAGGAGATTTTGAAGCCAAAGTCTTAAATTATTCAGCAACAACTTAGTCAATCACCTGATCTAAGTGCATTTCAATGGATGAAGACAAAACTTAAGGTACACTAGAAAACCAAATGAACAAACTCTAAAGACAGTTACAATAATAATCTTGGCAAAACATCATAATAGAAGGAACCAATTCTGAAGTCTATGGTGTCCAGACTTGCCAGTTATTTTTTGACATGGTATTACATAAGAGCATGATATTTGTATGGAAACTGGTCTAATTATGTGAGATATATATGTCACAGATTAATGTTTTTAAAAGTCCTTCATGTCAGTCTTTTATAAACCTGTGCAGAGGCTACAGGCCAGCAGACAGACTGAAGTGGCAGGACAGAAGGTTTCCCATTTCCTTTCACAGCAGAACTAAAGAATGATTCCATGTCTATGTCACACTTATGTTTGATGTGCTTGATGTAATTTGCTCTAATGGAGTCGGGTAAGAATGTCTTTGGGTCGAGCTGTGTGTAGTGTCTTGTGTGACAGCTGTGCTTGGATGTGCCCCTCCACTGAGGGCTTTAAAGATAGCATCTGTTAAAACAAACAACTGTCCCAAGAGAGGTCTGCAAAATGAAAAGTACAAACCCGATGCTGGAGGAAAACGATGATTTCCAGACCAAATAAAGAAAAGAATCCAAAGGGATTTTGCAGCTTCTTTAAGGCAGCTGGGAAGCACATATCAAAGAGGAGCTCTAAAAACTCAATCCTGGACATCGGTATTTCAAGTAGAACACTTCCCATACATGGTTAAACAAGCAAAAAACTAATTAATCTTAAGGTCCTCACTGCTCAAAATCAAGTCTCTGACCCAACAGTTACTAAATATTTTGTGATCTTCAGAGTATCTTTATTGTTTTTCTTTGGATCAAAGGGTGAACCATATCTCCCCTTTTCCTTGCAACGATTAAAGG
>JAPMNP010675448.1:0-12402 GCA_029874935.1 Atherina boyeri | reverse complement strand
AAAAAAAAGAAAAAAAAAGAAAATTACAGCTCCGAAAAGATGCCGCTTTAGTTAGAGGTAGTGCCAACAATAATAAAGAGACATCATCTTTCTTTATTAGTTTTGCGCTGTAGGGGATTAAAAAAAAGAAAAAAGAAAAAGTGAGGTGAGTGGAAGGGTGTTACCGGGGCAGTGTGTGTGTGTGAGCGGGAGGCCTAGCGGCAGAGAGATGTGACAGAGTTGTGAATTTGATGGCGCAGCTTGAAATGGCTGTTATTCCAAATAGCGTAGCATATTTTAAACTAAGCGGTTTACCGGTTTCAACCGACTAATGAGGTTTGGTGGTCGGTCAAGAAATATTTTATAGTTTGCCATCCCTACTTCTGCCACCACCTTCACTGGGGTTTAGATCAGCCATTGTCTGAACATTGCTAACTGCTAGCAGAATGATAGTTAGCTACCTGCTGTAAACATTAGATGGCAGCGCGCACGCTACTTCCGTAGTAAGAGCGACTGACGGGCCAATAGACAAATAAAACACGCGATGACAGCAAAAGTGATTGGCTGATGTTTTTTAAGTCCCATTACTTTCACAGCTGATGTATAATAATATCTATTTTCTAAAGCTTAAATCAATCAGACCTTATGGGGCAGTGAAGCCAATTTTATCGAATATTTAAAAAATTATTAAAAGAAACATATTTTATATCACCTTTAAAAAAGGTACATCCTTGGTTGACATGGAGAATTCATAAAATACTAGATCAGTAAAAACTTCATCTAATGCATCATTTCTGCACCGACTACAGTACTGTAGTCCTCTATACATCCAACTATTATTTGTGGTGTATAAAATGTCATTACCAGTTTGATTAAACTGTTCCACAATCATCTGACGGATACGATGACGCGTGTGCAGGACCTCAATCAGGCGGGGCAACGTCTGATCATCAGCCGGGTCCACCAGCTCACACGGAGGCAGAGGTGGAAAGCTTTCGATGAGCTGGTTCAGCAGAAGTTGACCATCTGAGCAAACAAGACATCACAGAATCCACCCTGCGTATTAGTCCATAAAGCTACATGATAGTATACTTTATTAAAAAGGTAGTACAGAGGATTTTCCAGGTCTGAGATAGTTATGCACATGCATCATTTGAAAATTAGTATGAGACCGCCTCCTCCCCCGCCTATCCTCCAATGAAAAGCCTCCCCGTCCTACGCAAAAATTAGAGAGGTTGATTGACGTGCCAACGACCAATATTAAATGTCTAGTGGTGGTTTTCTATTGGCTACTGTTTTTTGGGCCCCACTACGTTCCACAAATTATATTTCTTTTTTTTTTGTTTTTCATAAGTACGGGGCTGCTACATATCTCTCTAGTAGGATTTAACAGAGATGAAAAATTTGTTAAAAATGAAAAATCTTTTGTACCACCTTTAAGGGTCATAACGAGACTATTACCAGGATGAAGGAACATAAAACGTTATGATGTACTGATGAGAGCTTGACAAGAGAACATGGATCCAAACAGTCCAAACTTTAAATGATTCACCTGCATTACATGGACCTCCCCTTTCATCCAGGCGGCGTGACAACTCATCTTTGAACACCTGGTTTCTGTGTCTGCGTCCTGGTGTAAGGCCGCAGATTGGTCGATCTACAGGTCGAGCCACCTCAACCTCCTGGGTCATCTCTGCAAAGCGCATCACCAACTGCAACACACACACACACACACACACACACACACACAATGGAAGATGATTTTAAAGTAGATTTCTTTCAGAAGCCAGCGATGCATCAAATATAAATGCTGAAACTGTGAAACTTGCGAGCAAAGGATAATGTAGAATATTTATCAATAAGAAGGGCTGCACCATTAACCTTTATCGCATTGATATTGAGGTTTTAACTACTGCGATAACCTAACATTAGGAGGTTGAGGATTTTTGACATTTGAGTGACAAACCTATTGGCTAGGGGAGAAAACAATAACATGTATTGGGAAATAACTTTTTCTCAATAGAAATATGAGACTATTGCGATAGAACTCATTTGTCCAATTTTTTTAAAAAGACATAAGAATAGCAAATCTGAATTAAGTAGCGCTCTGGTAGCGTTTTGGTGAACCAATCACTGTGGGAACAGAGCCACGTCAAGTTAGGTTGACATGTTGCCCACAGCACTAGTGAATGAGCAAGCGGTACACATGTGGATGTCTGGGCTGCAGCAGCCGACCCTGCAGCGGAGAAAAATTAATGTTCTGTCCGATGAAAAATTTACCGAGAACTTCAGCGTTATACCATACGAGGAAAAAAAACAAACTAAAAAGACATAGCAACATCACAAATGCAATTGCCTACTGTCTTGCTAAAGACATGCTACCAATAAACACGGTGGGAAATGACAGATTCAAGCAGCTCATTAAAGGTAATTGAACCTCATCACCAACTCCCTGGGTTTAAACATTTCTCTCAGACATCACTTTCAATGCTTTATTCTGAGATTGTTGAGAAGGAGCTACAAAGTGTGGTCAACTCTGTCAGTTTTAGCTTTGTATTTTAATATCCCCTCATTTATTATATTGAACGTAAAAATTGCAAATCGCATCGCAATATTTGTCAGAAAAAAACACAATTAGGTTTTTTGGCAAAATCATGCACTGCTATTAATAAGGAATAAGAGATGATATTTCAGCCATTCTGCTTCCCAATTATATAATCTCACCATAGTTTCTTCATAATCTTCAGCCTTTGGATTGACGCACACAATCATCCTGACTTTTCCTTCTCCATCAAAGTAGTTTTTAAAAAGATGGGTTACTTTTGAGTCCCTGTATGGCACCATCTGGAAAGAAAACAGAGACTCTGAAACTGCACTGCTTGGAAAATGACCATCCAAAACAACAAAAGGCTAAACTACAGGTAAGTAAAAGAGAAATGTTGAGACATTGATGGTCTGGTGATAAAACACCAACCTTATTAGTTCCACACATCTGGTTTTCACGCAGGACTTCTATACATGTGCGCAGCGTCATCAAAGACTGGTTAATGTTGCCTGTGAATGAGACATTACTGGAGATGTTTTAGTGGCTGAACAAATATTATAAAAATAAAAAAAAAATAAAAAAATGAAAGAACTTCAAAGAGAGGAAATAGAAAGTGCAAGTAAAGGCGAAAGAAAATAAAAATAAGAAAATAAATCTGACCTGCTTCGCGGAGACGGCTTCCCTCTGCTCTGGTTCTGCTGGTGCGTTCACTGCCTGCCAGGTCAACCAGACACAGCTGGCTCACATTCACCTGGTTTTTGTCCTGTTTAAATGGTAAATTTACAGATATTACATTCACAGTGTAATTCTTGGTTTCTTAACCTGTCAATAGGCTTTACGCCATAAGGTATGTTCACTCATTCATGCAGAATTACTTATTTTACTTTTAATTCTAGGTCTATCACAAATCCTTTCCATCTTTTATTTATTTTATTTTATTTTTTTACACATATGTGTAATTGTGTAAACTCCCTCTTTGTCGCACCTTAGTTGCACAGAACAATCATGTCATAAAAACATTTTTCAATATAGTTTGGAGCTTCACATCACCTGCAGTATGTGGTCACCATCAGCATCCAGTGGTGCTTGGGCCAGCTTCACTGTAAACACACTGTGAGAGCGGCTGGATTCACGGTTGAGCTGAGTGTTTGCGATCCTTCTTTTCTTCTGGCCTGGACAAACATTAAAAGCAAATTTGCAAGAAATATGAGAGTGGGTTGTCAAATATCTTTGAGTAGTTAATATACTCGGGTGGTAGGCCCAACCCCAACTGTGTGACAACACAAAAGAAATTACACCACCTACCTTTCCAAAAGACTTCAAAAGCCTCTTCTGTAGATTTTACTTCAACTTCTGTGCAGCCAGCTACATACATGTTGTGATTCTGATCTTCACGGAGAATCTTGGATTGAGGTGGTCTAAAATATGTTGATAAATACAAAAACAAACAAAAAAACAAAAACACAGGGTGTTGGTTTTGAGATATAAGCGGCAAAAGATTAGGACTTGACGTTAGTGTCAATGTTAGAATAAAATGCAGTCGAGTGACAAACATGTTAATTCAGGGGGATACAGTACATGCACACTGGGGTTTGCACAGAAGCAAAAGCCATTCGGGAACATCTTTTGTCTTCACATGAAGGAGCCAAGCATTGAATACAACAGCCACAAAAATGTCAAGTAATATAGCTACGGTGGGGCAAAAAAGTATTTAGCAGCCACCGATTCTGCAATTTGTCCTAGTTAAAAGGATGAGGGGTCTGTAATATTCATCATGGGAACACTTCAACTGTGAGAAACAGAATGTAAGAAAGGATGAATGGGGCCATGCATCACGAGATTTTAGGTAAAAACCTCGTTCCATCAGTGAGAGCCGAGAGGATGAAACGTGGCTGGATCTTCCAGCGTGACAATGATCCCAAACACACCGAACAGGCAATGACGGAGTGGCTACGTAAAAAACATTTCAAGGTTCTGGAGTGGCCTAGCCAGTATGCGGGTCTCAATCCATTAGAGAATCTGTGGAGGGAGTTGAAAGCCTGTGTTGCCCAGCAACAGCCCCCAAGAAAACCTCAGCTCTTGAGAAGATCTGCATGAAATACCAGGAACAGTGTGTGCAAACCTGGTGAAGACCCACAGGAAATATTTGACCATTGCCAACCAGGGTTACATTACAAAGTATTGAGGCAAACTTTTGTTATTGATCAAATACTTATTTTCGGCACCATTATACAAATAAATTCTTTAAAAAATGTATTTTTTTTTTTTTTTAAATCATACAATGTGATTTCCTGGATTTTCTTTCCAAACATTCCGTCTCTCACAGTTGCAGTATACCTATGATGAACATTACAGACCTCTTGTCTCTTTAAGAGCGATTTTACATGTGTGGCTAGAAAACGACAAGAGAAAAATGCAACTGTTTTCTGTTCACATGGAGCTGGTCTCAGCCCGTATTGGACTTGAGGGTTTTTTACATGACTGACAGCAGGATGTGGTATATAAAGAATTCTGTAGCTATCCAATGGAGGCCATTTCAGCAACAATGGAGGCGAGAAGAGCGTTGTTACTCAACATGATGGCCCGTTCGAATCCAGATGCTGAAGACGATGCCTTGCTCATCCAGCAAGTTACCCGGTCACCAACTCGTCACGTTGTTTTGGTCCGTTTATGGTTGCGTGGTGATTCGGTAACTTCCGCTGGTGGTGTCGTCACTTCCGTCTGGAGCATGCGTCTATGGTCTGGAGTACGGCCGGGGTCCGGCTTTTGTTCACATGATTTGTATCTACTTCTACCTGGACTCAGATACGACCTCCAAGGAAGGTTTCTCCGACTGTACCCTGGCACGGCCCAGATTGTGTTCACATGGCACGAAATAAGTGGATTTTGAGAAAACAGTGCCCGAATACGGACTCGAATCCCATGTAAAAACATCCTAAGTTGGTCAACTTGCAGAATCAGTGGTGGCCAAATACTTTTCTTTAAACCGCTCTGTATTAATCTACACATTTGCCATAAACAGGGCCCTGGATAAAAAGGGATGGAAATGGAACAATGACCTAAACAACATATCAGCAACAGCCAAGACTATTAATGAACAGACCACAGTTCCATTTTACCGCTCACATACATCAACTCTTTGTTTCGTACAGGTGTGCCTCCATCAAGCCACCTACTAAAAGAGGGATTTGAAGGAGAAAAACAAAAACCCAGAAAGAGTAGCTTATAAAAAAGTGTAAAGCAATTCTTCGCCAGCGTGCAAAGAATACACGATGTGCTTTAAACTTTCACTCAACATTTGTCGTATTCATTTATAGAGAAGCTGTCAATTCAATTTGCATAGGTTTCAATAAAACTGTAAAAAACAACATGTCTGGATCTGGACTCTTGTCTCTTACTTCGGTCTGATTGGGTCAAATGGAGCATCTTCAAGAAGATCATAGATATAGTTGTTGTAGATCTCAATGTAGGACACAAATACGCTGTAACAACAGTCTTCATCAATGCTCTCGGATTTACACGCCTCCTCTGGGCTGATCATGTCTGCAAACTCTGGGTCAGCCTTCTGCCTAAAGAAAAAAAGTAATTTTATGAGTGTGTGAACTTGTGCTTTAAACTCTGCTCAAACTAGAACATAAACATAGAGATTAAACAGAGAAGTAAAGCGACTCATAAGTACCTGGATGACGGCGTTTTGGGTACTGCCTGCTGACTGTCTCGCTTCTGTCTCTCAAGGAGAGCATCGACTTGGTCCTGGATCTCTATTCCATTTTTCTCATCCGTTTTCAAAACCTGATGAAAATATGTAAAACATTTCAAACAAAATGTTTTTAAGATATAAGCTAGAGGAGAAATGAGTGAAAGTCTTACATATCTTTTGGCCTGAAAAGGTCCAATGCTGTTGAAAAGCATGTCTAAAGAACGGGGGAGAAGGCCACCGTCCCCAGGTGAGCCAGTCATGGTGTAGGTTTTACCACTTCCAGTAACACCATATGTGAAAAGAAGACCTGTAAACACAACCAGGAAGGGAATTAAACTTTTTCCTGCAATATGGACAAAATTAAAATGACTAATCTCAATTTTCACTAGTTTACCATTTTTACAATGAATGAGGTCCTCCACCAGTGGCTTGGCAACATCCTCAAATAGCTCCATTTGAGTGGTATTGATGCCGAATACCTTTTTAAAGGAGTATTGTGTCTAAAGGATAATCAACATAAAGAGCATTCACTCAATTAGTAGGGCTGAGTATCGATTCAAATTTTATGAATCGATTCTCAAGATCTTGAATAGATTATCATTATTTGATTCGATCTTCGACATTTTGACAAGTATTTTTAGAAAAAAGCATTTTTCCCCAGATGTTTGTCGAGTCTAAATGGTGTTTTATGCGTGACATCAATGATGCAGAAAGTTCATGGGGGAAATGAAGGCCTATTTAGAAAAAAATTAGGGAAAAAATAATTAAATAAAAAAAAAAAAAAAACGATCCTCTGAGTTACAAATCGATCTTTACAAATTAATATTCAGAATCTAAAAAAAATATTTTTTTCAACACAAGCCTATCAATTAGTTCATCAAAATAAATACTTTTTGTGGAATAACTGTCAAATGAAATCTACAACTTTTTTCAGCTTGTTTTCTTTAGAAAACAGCTCTTTCTGCAGGAATCACCTAACTCAACAGTGGATGGATAATTCACTTTACAATCAGACACCTTGTCAAGCTAAGGGGTGCGTGCAGCACACTTACCTCCTTGTATTCTCCATTGCGGTTGGCTTTCAGGCCATCGGGAGCATGCAGCTGGATTGTTGTACTGCTGATCATTTCAATACAACATTCTTCATCTTCAGTGCCAAGCGGCCGTATACGGCAGTAAACCTGGAGTAAAAACATTTTTAGATCAGTTCTTGGCTCTTTTTAAATACACAATTTGTAAACCTCGTTCTTATCCGAGTTGTCTGTTTATAAATCACTATTACAATCTATGAATACTTATTTGATCTCTAAAACTTTGCAAAATATTAAAAACAATTTTATTAAGTACAACAGGAAGCAACTGGGCTAATAGCGATCCTCAGCATTAAGTCCATAATATAAACATATTTATTTAACTATCAATAAATCGCACACATGAGTGTCTGGAACAGAAGAATGTTTGCCATTTTTTTTTGCTGGTGAACAACTGAAATGAATAAGAAAATCTGAGGAATATTTTTCTATCACTCACATAAATCACGGCTACAACCCTCCTGTGCTCGTTTGAACACAACATATCTGAGAATCTACAATTCTACACCATCAGACACTAATTATATGTAAGCACATATATATTTCTAAAAAAGTATCTGACTTTTCCAATTCACATCTTAATATGGAGTTGTAAGAATCTTGCAAGATATACATTTGGGAATGGGAGTTCTCCTTTCCCTTTTATGTGACAAGTTTCTTCTGTTTTATGATTAAGTAAATCATGATCACTTACTCCCACTGGATCCTTCTCCGTGTTGGATGCCTTCTTTGGGCCATGCCTCCGAGGAGTTTTCCATTTTCTGTCAAGAATCAATATTTAGACNCTTTGCACCACATTTAACTTTGATTACGGCATTGTTTCGACAAGCTTCTGCAATGATTCATTTTGATTTATTTCCATCCAGCGTTGCATTCATTTATCTCCAAGATCTTGTATTGATGATGTGAGAGTCCGACCACTGCCCTAAGCCTTCTCCAGCATATCCCACAAATTCTCAATGGGGTTCAGGGCTGGACTTTGTGGGGGCCGATCCATGTATGGAAATGTCCCATGTTCCCTGAACCACTCTTTCATGATCTGAGCCCCATGAATCCTGTTGTTGTCAATCTTGGAAAATGGCCGTGCCGTCAGGAAAGATGAAAAAACCTGCTCATTCAGGATATTCACATAGTCGTTTGACCTCATTCTGTGGGCACATGTTGCTGATCCTAGACCTGACCAACTGCAGCAACCCCAGATCATAGAGTTCCCCCGCAGACTTGTACAGTAGACACTAGACATGATGGCTGTATCACTAAATCCTCTCTTTTTCCCCTGATGCTCCCATCACCCTGGAACAGGGTCGATCTGGACCCATCAGACCACATGACCTTCTTCCATTGCTCCAGAGTCCAATCTTTATGTTCCCTAGCAAACTGAAGCATTTTTCTCCCGTTAGTCTCACTGATTAGAGCTTTTCTTATGGCTAGGCTACACGTCTGTTTAGTCCCAATCCCGTGAGTACCCTTCACAATGTTTGTGTGGAAATGTTCTTACTTTCACCATTAAACATAGTCCTGAGCTCTACTGTTGTTTTTCTTCTATATGACTTCACCAAACATTAAATTGATCAGCATAATTCAGGATTTCTATTTTTGTCAGTTTTTCCTGGAAGACCATGGTTTCCCACTATCCTTCCAGTCTTTATTCATGCATTGGACAGTTCATGAAGTTTTAGTAGTTTCTGCATCTCCTTAGACGTTTTCTCTGCTTGATGCCGATGATATGACCCTTCTTAAACAGACTAACATCTTTTCCACAACCACAGGATGCGTCTTTCCATTTGTTTAAGAAATGAGTAGTGCAGTAATTATCCAATAAGGAGTCGTGCCCATTTACGTAGTTAAATCCAGGTGGAGACTTTTTTGTTTTTGGCTAGGCAGAGTATACTTACTTAAACGATTGAATAATAAAAAAATGAATACATTTTTTTTTTTTAAAAAGGCTCCTCACAAAAAAGGTACAAAAAAATCTGAAGTCATTATAAGAGAGATTATCTCAACTAAAGATTAACTTCGTGTATGAATTCATAGGCTCTCTTATCAGTTATGCTAACTAGGTTAGCTCAGATGTCAACAGTCCACTAAAGTCTGAATTCTGCATCTACCACAATACGTTAACAACGTTTTGATAAATAATATCACACATTAGACCTTGTTGAAGAGTAAATGTTGAACTTATATGTGCAATTAAATTATTTTCTAGCAATTGGTCTGCTTCCAGGCCATCAGCTAACGTTTCCTAGCCAACATGTCTTCCGCAGTAACCGGTAGTCTCTTCTCTACCGAACAAACGTGAGCAAACCTTAATCAAAACTAGCATCGCTCATATAATTCTCTGAATTAATTTCAGTTAGTCGAAACATATCAAATACCGATTCTCTCAAGAAAAAGAGGTAACACTGACCCTGCTCGTTGCATTGTTTGTGTTATCACGCTCCTCACAGCTGCTCGCAGAAGCGCCTCTCCTTCTGGATTTGAAAATTCCCTCTAGTGGAACGTTATTCTGACAGTCATCTACTTCAACCAATCACAACGCAGATCTAGCACCATGAACCGGAAGTTCCGCCTCTACAGATCACTGGTCCGGGATCAGAGAAAATCACCAAACCGAAAACTGTCAAATCAAAATGTTTTATTTATTTAATGTGTAGGCTATAACGGTGACATTAATTCAAAACAGCTTCATATATATACCTTTATTTCAGACACACAATTGGTCCATAGATAAAATAAAATAGAAAGTATGGAATAAGTACAATACAATTAATGACATACTGTAGCTTACAATAAAATTAATAAAAGACTAAAATGCCAGTGTTTCCAAAGGCCGGACATATATCTATAGCAGCTTTTCTTAGGACTGGTTAGTGCCAGCTTTATCCGGTTCTTATTTATTTATTAATTAATTTGCTGAAACGGAAATTAACCCTTTCCTCATTGAAATACTGAGTAAGTGTATAGGCTTCTGTGACATCAGAAGATATTAAAGGACTTTAAAACATTGTTAGGCCTACTTTTTCCCCCTGAAATAACACAAGTGTTAAAGTAGCCTACTGGTATTAGTGGTCAGTACTAAAGGTTTCTTGTCACTCTTGTGTTAAAAGAGAATCTCAGTGAAGTATCTGGGGCATAGCCTGAGCTTTGATGGTTGGTTGGGGAAATTTGTGAGGTTCTGTGATTTCATGGAGTTGCCTGAGGAAGGATTTTCTTTGTCCAGTGAAGTGACCAAATATGGTTCATTCTCTGTTAAAGAGTTTATACATTAATTCTAGTGTAGGATTGTTTTAAATGAGAAGGCTAAATGACATAATTTCTGGAAAATGACTAAAATAGATGTAAAAAATAATGTCAAAAATAGACTTGGTATTTTCCGGCTGCTGGCAGGAATGATCTTCTGTACCTTTTCTGTTATGGCAAGTATTTTGTGACCAGAAGTGGTCCTACAGGATGCCTTTTCTATGACAATTTCCTCGTGGGCCACGTGTGGTGGTCAGTGAGTGAGTTTTGGCAGCTGCACTCACATTTAGTCAAAACCGTAAGTCAAGGGCACATTTGGGCCAAACAGTTTTTGCTATCCGGGTTTGGATGAAACCTTCAGTAAAATGACTAAATATTGATGAAAATAAAAAATGCTCATTACTCATCGTGCTTCGGCAGATCGCTCAGAATGAAACACAGTCAGGTTTGGTTAAAAGTTTATTTTAAAAATGTAAATTAAATAACTGTATTAAAATACTTTCTTTTTTAATCTAAGCATTATAAGAAAAATGTAACAATGTGTAGACACACCACTCATTTGACAGATTTATCTGAATACAAAAAACTGATTGAAATAACCAACAATATCAGTAACCAAAGCTCCATCTGTGAAACTAACTTCTCCGATCACCAAACTAAAAAACGAAACATCTGATGCCCCCTGACTTGACTAAACAAGGCAATCTGAAGCTTTAGTACAAGTACTATAAACACAAAAAGGTACTCTCAATTCAGCTGCTAAATTCAAAATGAAAGTGAATTTTTTACATGACACAATTTTTGTTCCCCGTCGTCTCTTCATGCACCACATCCATGGAAATCAGAGAACTTATTTTAAATAAAAGGAATAGAAATCAGTATAAAAATACCAAAAACACAACTTAGAATGTAGCAAAACTGCTACATTTCCAGCTTTATGCAAAAACAAGTTTCCTTAGAAACAATTTAATATATTATTTTTTATAAAATCTATTTTACATGTTAGTTTGTGCAACTTTGCTTGCTTTTTCATCTTGTGAACACATTTAAGTCTAAATGCTGAGCTGATATGTATTCATAAAGTTTTAAACATTACCCACAGTTCATTCCTCTTTTCTTTTCTCTAACTTCAGTAAGATTCAGGAGCAGGGGCAGAGTTTGGATGAGGCTTTCTTTGGACCTTTGCCATGTTTTTTCTCTTCGCAGGCTGAGGCACAGAGGAGAGGTATGCTGTAGAGGGCGATAATGATTAAATTCAACACCACACAAAGCAGCGCCAGGCCCAATGTGTTAGCAAATGTGATGGGAATGGAGTTTGAAGTGAGCCAGGGGCGACGTGTCAGCATGTCCTGCTCCATGGCCTGCATCTGGAGGTGGGTGCCGAGGATGGCGCACACATGGAAGAGCTGATGGCTGTGACCTGCAGAGGGAGCAGCCGAGTCACACTGGAGGAATAAACTGTCGCTTCAGCAGAGGAAATGATTCACCGCTTTAATCAGAAAGCTAGAAGTTATGCATTAGCAATATTTCTCCATTTCTAGCACAAAAGAGAGAATACATTTTAATGTGTCAACCAGTGTTTCCAAAATCTATTTGTAATAAAAGATCTGAGAGCAGACATTTCAAAGTGAGCTGCAAAACAACATTCCCATTAGGGCTGGGGGGAAAAAATCGATTCACATCAGAATCACAGTTCTTTGTTTAACGATTTTTTAAATAAAAATCGATTTAAATTTTTTTTTTTTAAACATGCATTCCAGGCTTTGTATTTTGCAGAAGCCCTTTATTTTAGTTCAAACTTATTTTATAGCTAGCTACCTAATTGAGGAGCACACAATGTCTTTGAT
>JAPMNP010675423.1:0-19474 GCA_029874935.1 Atherina boyeri | reverse complement strand
GGAGGCTGCAAACAGAATCATCACCACTTCTTTAACAAAGGCCCCGTTAATGTCGTCATTTCTAATTAAGTGATTTTTGTGTTAGTTGCCTAATTATTTTTATTTCTATGAAACACAGCAGCTGATTGCATGAAGACATACTGCCTGTTTCCTGGAGTAACTGATGCAATTATCTGGAATTATTTCTGTAATTACATAAAAAATGTCCTTTTGCAATAATCTGGTTTTACATATAGTCGAGGGAGATTTGTACAGAACCAAAACACTTGAAACTGAAGAAAATACAGAAAGCAGAGGAAGGAAAGGAGAAAGAAATATGAAGATAAGCAGCACCAGACTATGGAAATCTAACATTCATTATGTCTGTTACTCTGGTGCTAGTAGTCGGAGCTCAGTAGGAGATCACAGCCAGGCAACAGACAAACTAGGGGCAGTGCCAGAAGCTTGATTTACACAACAAAGAGGCATTTCACCTTGGGTGACCTGACAGCACTTTATCGTTGTTTCTCTAAGTTTTGCCAAGTTTATGTTGCTGCAACTGCCAAAAGGACATATTCTCTTTGTAAAACGAGTGAATGTTGGCTTCCCTCTGTATTTGTTGCATCTGTGCTGATTGTAGAGGTATAGATTTAAAGATTTTAAAGTCTACAAATTCTAAAACATTACCAATGCTGTCCTCACCCATTATTCACAGATACTATGATGGGATGGCATTATCAAAAATAAATGTTCAGTTAATTAAACATATTGTAAATTCAGAGAAAGAGGAAGACTAACCAAAGACAAATGGCAAGCTATAATCCAAAATATTCTCTCTTACCATACTTGCCAAACATGTTAACATTTTCTTTCCAACACTGCATGTTGAAAATGTTTTTCGAAGCAAACCGGGTGATGATTCTTCTGGAGGTATTGCACTTTTACCTCACATCAACTAGAAGTCAATTCTTAATGAATGTACAGTACATTAAAGTTTGTAATACAATGCTTACACTAACAACCTGAGAGCATAACCCTATAGAAAATGGCTGCAGTTGTCAAGGCTATTTATCAGCTCCAGATCTAATGGGCATTGGAGAAAACCCAGCATTTGATCGCTATTTCTCCATGCAGATACTACTTGGGGCAGCTCACTTTTTCTTGGAGAGGCACATACTGTAGGATCTCGCAGGAAAGTATTAAAACTTGAACCAACAAATTGTAAACAACAACAAAGATGACATTAATTAATTTCTTACCTATCTGCCAGAAAACTGGCAGCTCTAATCTGTCCAACGTTATTATGCTAAAAAGCTCTGCCTGTCACAGTATCTGTATATGCCGTAGCCCTCAGCACACTTGGTGTATAAGTGGCATATTGGAAAGGATTCAAACCGCTTAACTGGTGTATACATCTGTCCAGAGACCTTGCATAAACTCTCTTTTTTTATGTGTAAAAATAATATAATGGTGCAAACATGACAGTATTTGGTTGGCATGATCTGAATGAATAACATGAATAATCATAGTTTAAGAAACTGTATACTGTATCAACAGTTGTAGACTCATTTTTCAAATAATGATAATAAAAAGACTCCATACTGATTCTTGTCATCCAGACACTTTCATGGAAAAACCCAAAATTTTAGCTAAGTGCTCAGCTAATTTCTTGACTCTGCCGAAGAAGAAAGTGCTGCAGAGTCACATTGCTGATGTTGCTGTAAGCAACATTTTACCCCTCAAAGGGAATTCACAAGACATCAAAATAACATTAACCTGAGATGTTTTTAGTTGTTGCTAAATGCTCTAGCAAGCCTTTCCCATTCTGCTCCACCTCTCTGACAGATGGGCAGTTGTTAAAGCATGAGTGCTCCTTGCTCACAGGTCGGCGTTTCAACATTACATCATTAGATTTTAAATGAACCATGATCTGCTTACAGGTGTGCATTTAATAGCCGTTTTACAGCGGCGTCGAAAGTGACTCTGCACACCTGAACAGAGGACCAAAACAATCTATCTGGTTACTAGAGGAAAAGAAAGTCTTATTAATCACTTCAGGTATGATGAGTCAAAACCAAAAGACAAAACAGGACTTTTGCTTAAGAGGTATTTTGTAAATAATTGAATAAAAATGCTCTATTTTGCTTTATTCTATGTTAGAGAAAAGAGATGCATATCTTTTCAAGGTTATAGTGAGTCGTGATCATACGATTGTAGGAAATGGAGGATAATCCGCAAATATTTGATAAAAATGTGTGGATTCGCCTCTAAAAGATAGTGACAAGCAAATCAGCTAGATCAAAACAAGCCAATGGCAAGATGACAGGAACAAGAATAAACTGATATTCTCATTAAAAATTCCCAGTCCCTCATTTAAATTGGGCGGGGCTCCAAATATCACAATAGAGATGTGGCAGGTAAACACACACAAACGCACACACACACATCGACACATGCTCACCAGCCGTGATTGAGCGTAAGTGTCTGTGTTGGCGGTCAAGGTCAGCTGATAATGGGAGAGATTGAGGACAGGATGAGGCGGCGGGGAGGGGGGGTCGGCAGCAGTCTCAGGTAATGAGATTTACGACCATGAGCTCTCGCTGCACCCCCTTACACCCCGCACCCCTCAGCTAACATGATTTATAGATCTAATAGACGTCACCGCCCCCACCTAAGATAGAGGCCTCATATTATCACTGAGGGAAAGTCATTCGTTCAATGGGGCAAGAATATCGAGACAGCTCCACAAAGATGCTGTATTTTAATTCCAGGATGACATCTGTGTGGTCAACAGCTGGCATTAGAGATTCTGCACTAAATACAAAATACTTTATAGTTAGATTATGTGTATTTGTGAGGAAAAAAGCCATGAGTAGTAATGATTCCAGAGATAATTATTGCCAAACACACCATCCCTTTAGCTTTAAGGAGTTTTTGTTTAGGGTTTTTTGGCTCACTCCCCAAGAAACTGGGAAACGTGTCTGCTGTTATTGCCTTTAGCAGCTAAAGCCAGGTATTTGTCTGGTATTGGTGATTAAGAATAAATAATGAAATAAAACTCTACCACAGACATGATGGTTTAATCAGGAACAAAACATGAACTGCCTTATTCTGAGGTTTTCCCACTTCACTGTATTCTTTAATGACCTTTGAATATCAGAGCTTCACAAAGACTAGCATGCATGAAACGCCAAGTGGCTAATTAGCATACGGAGCACATGGCTATTTTACAAATCATTACACATGCAAGTTACAGAAGCCATTTCTCAACTTGGGTTTTCACACGTTATTTACACCAGCACAAAATGTGGTGTACATGAAAAATGGCTAAATAAATAAACAATACACTCTTTATTTCAACACAAAAAATGGCTTACAAGTGGAAGTCTTACTGCTAGCTACAGGGATCAAACAATCCCTCCATGTCACTCGGTCACATAATCCTCCTTATGCTTCTGTTTTTAAGTTCACACACTCGAACATCACACATCTCTTGCCCTTTACAGCTTCTTTCAAACATCTTGATTCTATTAAATCAGAGGTCAGCAGGCAGTTTGAGTGGGTGCGAGGTCACAACACAAAAGGATGAGCTGCAACATGATAGCAAGGATTTTCTGTTGCACATGAAGCACCAAATTCCACCCCTTGGCACTGTTCCTCCATATTTCAGAGGTAAGGTGGCCCTTTTTGTGATCAAGGAGTACTGTTCAGGTAGCTTTCCAACTGGGACATTTCCCTCTCCAGCTAGGACTTTGGGGGCCATTTGGATAGCTCTTCCTCTGCAAAAACGATAACTAGGACCAAGGGGAGAAATTGGAATCGGGCCTTGGTGTTGTTGTCAGAGCTGTTTGACCACTTTCTAAAAATTTCTTCCATGTAATTCCAAACAAGTGCCTCATTTGATATACACAAACCTGTGAATATGCTAATTAGCCACGCTTATGTTGGCAATATATACAGTCTATGGTTGGCACTGTCTGGCTACAGATGCTAACCACTGAATCTGCTGAAACACTGATTCTTTGGCTTGACTTTGTCAGCAAACAGTTAATGTATTGCTTGTTCAGTTTAATTCAGTTCAGTTTATCTTTATGCTACCAGTTCACAATTAAACTCACCTTAGGGCACTTTACAGATAAAGAAAGCAATGTCAAATTTAATCCAATTATCCTATATGGAACCAAATTTATCACCAGCTTTAAGTCCTTCAAGTTAAGGACATTTGTTTGTTTAAGTTGGCTACATATAAAATCCTGGCTGTATGAGTGATTTTCTGAGTTTATCAATAGTTCCAGGTGAAAATGCTCAAAGGTGGTCCAAACTACCAATCCTAACCACCAACCACAGCAGAGCAATCTCCCTTTGTTCCAACAGCAAATACAACTGAATATGCGTTATTGACAAAAATTTGACACGTTTGCAACAAGGTGTTGATGCCATTTGCTGTCCCCCGTGAAGGTCTCCCGCCATTTTATTTCCAATTATTGCAAATCCAAATTCATTGAGTTTCAGAATTCATTCATTAATCTATTGATTACTCAAACATCATCTTTAAGTTGAATCCTAAGTTTCTTTTAGGTTTATTCAACTATCGGAAATTATTTAATTGCATGCAGGAATATAAGGACAAGTTTATTTACGTTATATAAGAACGAGTTAATCTAAATTCCAGTAAGTATTTTTAAGTTTTTATGTCACTTCAGGGGGTTTGTTTTTGCTCCATTTAATTTTTGATGACAAATATACCTGGTACATAAATCCTGAACAAAGATGCTTTGAATTACTTTAATTTTAGATAGATTTAATAATCCATTGTAGAGCTGAAATATTAAGAGCAGTTTGAAAAATATTGCAAAAAAAGAGATGACAGGAATTAAAGAGAGAAGGTGACGAACTGCCACAAAGCAGTAATGGGATTATTCTGACACGCCATCCTCAACACAGTTCTGCTTATGTGATAAGAGTCTTAACAAAATGACATCCGACTGAAACAACAGCCAGCGCTATTGTTCCAGTAGACTGCGCAGGCCAGCTGAGGCACAGCAGCAGTGAGGATGGAAGCCACTGAACTTGCTGCTCATTACCAACACAACCTCTCTCCCGCAGCAGCAAAACAACAGAGGCAACATTCGGCTTCTGCTCGGCTCTGTTTACAGACGCTTGTGCGCAAAAAACCCAACAATATGGGGAAGGCCAGATTGCCTCACAATAGATGCAGTGATAATATTTGCACTAAGCCTGCTGTACGTGTTGGAAAATGTGGTAGATTGGATTTCGAGCACACCCATACGCACACAAACCCCCCCTTCAGTTGTTTGTTCTAACGCAGTCTCCCATTTTGTTGCATTTTGAGAATTAAACCAATAAGCCCCCCTGCTAAGCCAAGCCGAGCAGTTATTGATGTGGTGCCTTTTTATTGTCTGGAGTTTATTCTGTTCATATTCACTGTGTCTGCCTTTGTGCCAAGAAGCAGTTACTTTGAACAGACTGACACTGAGGGGGCTCAGAGACACATAAGCAGCTGTGGAGTTTTAGGGCAAAAATATGTTGAAGCATTTGAACTGATGCTCTGCTGTCTGGCTAGGACAAGTGTTTCATTAAATCTTTCAATTGTTTGGAAAAATGTGTCATCAATTTTTATTTAATGGAAAAACATGATACAGTAAGCTAAATGAAAAGGACAGTTACCATCAGTCAAGTGTTTCTGGCTAGAAACTACTGATAAATATTTCAAATGCTATTTATAAAGAACCACTACAGTATGTGCAGTTTTCTTTTTAATATTGTGAGCAGAACATCTGAACTTAATTTTTTGAGTAATAGATGTTTCAGATTACCTGTTTAATTTGAGGCACTTCACATGCAAACTATGTGGAAAGTTTCTAATAAGAGCATTAACATTATAAAGTGTATGAATACTAATACTGCAACAGTACTGCAGATGAGTGTCCAAAAGTACATTTATCAAATATTACATGACATTACACTACAAACTGCAACTGATATGATCAATTACAGAATATTCTGTCTTTTTTTCCCCTGTTTTATTCTTGATACCCATCTGGCCTGACAGCCTAGATTACATTTCACAGATTCAAATGTTTGGTGTTATTTTCAGAGAAATGCCTTCTTTATTCTCTCTTGACCTCTCTTTCTCTTTTTTTCTGTTTTTGAAATCATATATCATATCCAAGTGTAGGGCCAGAGGGGCACTGAAATTTGACTGGCCTCTGTCCATTTTCTGGAAGCTTTGGCCCTTTTCTTCTTATCTGCTGTGATGCTGTGCTCATTGTTGTGGAAAAAAGGCCAAAGAGGGGCCAAAAATACAACTTGGATGCTGAGTAAAAGATGTTTAGGAGTGAGAAACTGGTACGTCTGATGCAATCTTATGACAGTAATTTGGAATGCACTGGTAGGCAGTTCCCTGTCGGAAATATTTGTTTATTTGAACAGTTCACAAAGAGCTTAAACAAATGCATTTCGATCAAAACCTCAAACTAAGGCCAACACCTAGCAATGAATGGCCAATAAAAAAAAAAAAAACATTTAACATATTTTTAGCTGTGCTTTTCTGTGTTTGTGGGGCCTACACTGCCCCTGACTTGTGAAAAGTCTTCAGATCCACCACAGATTACATTCATCCAGGTTACCTGACTGTTATCTTCTTTTGTCTTGGCAGAAAGAAATAGGATCAAAGTCCACCTCAGGATACAGGTGGAAGTGATTTACAATAAATCAACAGGACTTCTCATGTCTGATAGTTCTTCACATTTTTCTTTGACTTATATTTGTCAAAGTCAGAAAACGTATAGTAGATTTGTCCTAGTCTCAAATTGTGGAAGTGTCACAATCCATTGCTAAAAAGCCAAGTATTATGTCTTTGTAACTTCACAGGTAGGAAAGTGAAATGATAGATAAAAATACTGCCGAAATGGATGACTCTAAGTTCTTAAAGGAGAAACACCTTCCAACATCCTCTTATCCTCTTTATTAGTGTTTGTGGCCAAATCAACCATTTAAATCATGTACATGATCACATAGCAAGACAATAGATATGAATAAGATGATGGATGCACTGAGACATTGAGCATCAACATCACCTCATACTGAAACCAAGATGTTGAACAGCATCATCTCTCAGTGAGACCTTTTGATGTAAGATGCATTTCTGTAGGGAAGGAGCATTTTTTACCTTTTTATTTTGGTGCTGCTATATTTTGCACAGTGAAGTAATGTGGGTATATATCATTTCATCCGGCTGCATGTTTTCAGTCGTTTTAGTCTCATTTGAGCAACAAAACTACTTTGCGAGTTTAGCTTTTAGATTTTTTTTAGATTTCTATGTACACAATATGTGAGAAAATGGAATTTTCCATTATTTTCTAATTCATAGGGAATCTTTTTTTCATTTATGCGTATTCATGGATAATCAAAATTTTAATTGAACCCTATGTGTATTGAATAATCAGCGAACAAGTTGAAGAGATTAGAGTGGACACTAAATGGAGTTTCAATGTTGATTTTTAGTTAGGAACTTTAGTATTTGCTTAAATATCGATAGAAAAAGTCAATCTTTACAGTCATGTTATTCTTCTACGTGACAAGTTTCATAACATGGAATACAATTGGCTCATCACACAACTGTGTGGTTCTATGTTAATATAGGAGTAGTTGGGCAAAACGGTTTTGGGATTTCGTTAAAAATCATACATGAAACTGCAAAAACTCCATGCCTGTAGAGATTTCATTGTTCTTCAAAACAGGAACATACTTGAAGGGGCTTAGGCACTCTTATTAATTCATCTTGTTTGTTGGCTGCCCTGCTTTTACCTGAGGAAGCATTCTCAACTGTGAGGACAATAAATAACGCTGTTCAAGTGCCTCGACAGTTTGCAGCTCAATAGAGAAAATGCATTGTTGATTTCTCAGTGGTGTCTCGGCTCCTTTTATTAGTGTGGAACTAAAGGCGCATATTTTTTCCCTTTCTGTTTATTCCTCTCTCTGAGAAATAAAGACTCTCATGAGCTCAAGCAAACTGTGGATATCAGGCAGTCACAGAAGTAATCCACATGCAGTCCAAATAATGAAACTTAAAGGTGATGCAGAGGACAGCCTTCTATTCTGTTTGGATAATAGAGTATAGCGTTGTTGTCTGCCATGTCTGATTTACTCTTTCTTATCTCAGCCAATCTCAAGATAAGTATTTCTGAGGCTAAATCTTTAGCAAATGGGTTTCTGATTTCCTTTTATCAGATGCTGGATATAGATAAACAGGAATTAATAACAGCCAGCCACTTTGAGCACATACATTCAAATAAGTATATTAGTAGCACTTAGTTGCAGAAACAGCTTTTCCTAAATGCCGAGAAGGTTGAGTGTTGACAGAGATCTTAAAATGGCTGCTGAAAGTCAGGATGCTGGAGCTGAACCAAGCTCAGCAGACGGTGGACAGGCTTGCAGTTGGATGGCTGGGTTCGAAGGCAGCAGCTTGTTAGGATGGAAATGGATTAGCGAGAGGCACAATGGGAGTCTTAGGCGTGTCTGTGGTGTTGTGTTAAAGCCCTGTCTATGTTGCCCGGGCTGCTAGACTCATTTATGCCCAGCGGTGCATGCAGCAGCCAACTCTCGCACACAGGGCTTTTCTAATTGCCATGGTTTCTTCTGTGCTTGCAGCACAGCCTTGATTCAGCATCCATCAAAGCCTTGAATTAACCTGCGGCGCTGCACAATTGTTCTGTTTGTCACATGCAGCTGGAAGTGGAATTATTTCTCTAACACTGTTGTGTTACATTGTAGAGGATACTGTAGAGATTTTACAGGGGGCTGGAGACTTTAAGAACTACTTTGGTTTCCAAACACAGCAGAGAATAGCTACGGTACTTATACTACTTGATTATAACCTGACGACAAAATCCATATTCTTTTATAAAGTTTCACTGTACTCCAATCACATAATGACACATTTAAAAAAATATATATATTTCTTTCACCAAACAGTATTCACATTGATGTTGCTGTGCAGCCCCATGGATCCTACAATGCTCTCCAAAAAAAATCATATTCAAACATATTTGAATGGTGAAAATGTTTTTTTCTATATGAAAGAAATATTATTTGACATTAGAATATTAAAATGCTAAACGACTATGTCCTCATTTAGTAGGGTATGTCAGTAATCATGATATTAAGAGTTTTAAATGTTGATATCATACAAAGGATAATATCATGACTTTATTTCAGTCAATAAATCCCAGCATTACTAAAAGCATAACTTAATATTATTTTTCCTTTTTCGTAAAATCTTAAATGTACCATACTTTCCAGTTTTAGTTTGATTCATCTGTAATGCCAGATATGTGTCTGAGACCTCTGCACCACATAAAAAAAATGTTTTTAATGTTGTGTTATGGAGTTTAGAAAACAGATGCAGTACAGTGTGGATTCAACTTCCAATCTCTTTATTCTAATTTGGATACCTGCATAGGACAATATAAGTTGTGCACGCATCAATAACTTTCCAAAATATATTTGATGCAATTATAGCAAATGTCCCTCAGTATGAATTCTAATATGCAGTGCTGCACTGATAAATGAGGATTTTATGCATTTATTAAAGAGCAACTGTTAGAGATGGCAGGAAATGAAGGCGGAGAGGGATGGAGAATGACATGTCATAAAGTCATTGCAGTAAAATGAAAACCTCGGTGTTTTGTATATGACACGTGTCTGAAATACATAAATACAGGACTAACCTATCATTAAACAGCATTAAAACATACATTTCACATTAGAAACAGTGACAGTGTTTAAATTATTGTGCATCAAACATGTTGGATTGTTGTTGAAAAAAATTAAAAATTTTCCTAAAACGATTTTATGTCTAACAAATAACTGCTTCTTTACATTTTTTTTACATTCCTTTTAAAACAAATTGTTTCTACATATCTAAACGGGTAGAATTAAAGATGTCTCAAACAGGTTTACTATCGCAAATCTTTAAAGGGATGTAGTGATTAAAACACCACACGCTTTATTCAAGCTGCATGTTTTTGAGATGCGGAAGTAAGCTGGAAAGCCTTAAGGAAACCCATACAGGAACAACAAGAACTACAAACTCCCCACAGAAAGTTCATGAAAGGAAAATTCAAAGCTAAAGAATGCAGTAGTAGAGGCACTATGTAACTGACGGGGGATGTCTTAGAAGTGTAGAAAAAGCATCGCAGTGGCACTTAGAACCAAAGAAGATGCAACAAAGAAAAATTCTGGTTGATCTCAAACATAGTTACCTCTTTAATGCGAGCATTGCTCCGTGTTATTATTCCATTGATCCGATACTCATTCAAGAACCTGATCAAAGAGTTTTTCTTACTTGATGTAACTTATACCTCTCGCCCTCACTGGTGTGCACAAGCTAATAGAACCCCATCAAGATGTCATTATTTTGGTGACATGTTGTGACATATTTATTAATTGCAATTATTATATTTTCTAATCGGTGCTATGCAATATTATTCACCCAATTTGAGCAGCATAAGTATAAAGGTTTCCAGGACTACCCCCAGCCTTTTTTTGTTAATTAAAGTCTTTTGGAGGAGGCATTTGGCCCATTACTACACTGTAAACTGGTCATTTCCAGTGGATAAAACTCAGTTTTTAATCAAGTTGTTAACACTCAAATTAAATAAGCCATATGTACTTAAATAATTTAATGCACTTTAGTTGACTCACTGTAAGCAGGATAAGATAACCCTTTTTTTAAATTCTGACATATTAAATAGGAACTTGGCTTAATGGAAATAAGGACAATTAATTTGTTGAATCAGAAACTCACTGGATGTGATCAAAATTGTGGGAGAGGATTTATGTATAAGATTATTTTTTGTTATTTTGTTATGTATATCAGATTTTTTGTAATTTCACAATGAGAAGAATGCAATGAATGCACTGTATTAAAAAAAACAAAGGAAAACAAGAAAAATGGTGACGATAGAAATGGGAGCCTTTTAAATTGTTGATTAATTAAAATCAGTTTTTCATTTATTTTGGCAGTGTCATGAGTTACTGCTGAATAACTTTTATGCATTCACCTTTCAAGTCATATCAACAATCGATTATTTCAAAACTGCAAAGATCACAACAAATTCCTGGTACAAAGCAGGTGAAAAACAATTAAGTTGATCACTCAATCCAAGAAAACTGACCCTTTAATCATAGTGTATTAATAATGAAAACAAGATTTTGTGAGGACTTGCCTCTTATTTATTGGATGACATGTCGTCTCTTGCACAACTTCATATTTACAATATATTCCGATTTATCAAGATAATCTAAGTTTACAAATAGTTCTAGTTAACTCAAGCTCCTTAAACTTAATTTTTTGAGGCAACAAGTTTGTATATCTTGTTCTAGTAAAGCCAACTTTGTATGTTTTACAGTGTAAGATTGGAAATTAAGTATTGAGATATGGATGATCACAAGATTAAGGTGATAAGAGATGTATCAAATATCACCAGTTTGTTTTTTTAAATCACAAGCTAAACATGCCACCAAGTAAAACTATAATACAGTTTGTGTTGAGGACACGACAGAAGCTGTCACATTTAGAACGTGGTTTCCATGCATGTTTCGTAGGTGAAAAAATACCAAATGCGTTTATGGTCACGGCTCAAGGCCTGTGCAAGTGCAGCCGGGGTAAATGAGGACTGACAGGCCCCTAATGCCCTCTGCAGCGAATAAATGGATAATCGAGAATCCTGCTGTGACGCCCCCCGTCCTGTGTCTGAGATGAGACACGTAGCCATCTGAGCACTCCAATGACACAGCCAGAGATTGATTTTGTGTGTATGTATGTGTGTGCATGTGAGTAACAGAGAATGAGGGAATGACAGAAAGATGAATTTATTCACTGAGTTTCACAGTATCAGTCTTACTATTTACATATTTATTTGTGATATTAAAATGCAGTGACAGTGATGTAACTCTGTTGCTCGCTCCGTGGTGCCAGTTTGATGCTTTTGCATTTACTGTGGACCTCTAAAGAACAGGCAGGGACACATGTGACACCATTCAATCCAACTTAAATCCTTTACATTTTAATCTCTTAACCTCTGGTGAATAAACTGACACAGTGAGAAGGACAAACATGAATAAACCTGCAACTACTTTGAGGATTATTACTTGGTATCATTGTCAGTATAGTTCTCAGGGAGGGAAGGGAATCATTACTTTATGTCTATAGACAAGACTAGGTTATAAAAATATTCCTTTCCAAGTTTTAGTTGTCATAACCAAAATAAAAAGCTCAAAACAAATGTTTTATGGAACATGAAGACACAAAATATACTTCCAGCTATAATACATTTGCTTCGGAGTTATACTGAGAGAAAAAACATGAAACACTTTCATCCATGTAAACCTATTTCACGAATCACTGTGAGACTGAGCTGCAACTAACAGATCTTGGGCATATTAAAAAAAACAGCAATATGTGTTTTCTGTGGGTTATGGGAACTGGGAGCTCCCTAAAATGAAAACATACCTTGAGGGGATTTTTTTTTTTTTACTTTTTTGTGGAGAATTTGCACTGCAGATGGGAAAGCTGTGAAATAAACTGTAGGTGGTGCACAAATTAAAATCACATTGTGATTTCTCTGTTGCATATTGACTTTGCAAACCCCGGGCATTGCTGTCTGTCCATTTCTTTCTGGTTTAGCTTTTAGGAGCAAACACTGAGAAATGTAGCTCATATGCATAACTATTGTGGCAGGTTGCTTTTCTTTGTTCATACGATCAACTAGTCAACATATAGTTCAGTCACAAATGGTTCACCTTATCTAGAAAAAGCTTAGATATGAAATTTTATAAAATTAGATGTCCAAAAAAAGGTTAAAATAACTTAGATTACATCTTCAAACTGTTCACTTTTTCATTGTTTGCTGTGTAACAAAAAAAAGGCCAAAAATGTTCGGATTGAGAACTGACACATGTAAATCTTCATTTCTGTGCCTTTTTTTAAAAATAAGACAAAAGGTGAAACGACTGTTAGAGGATCAACAGACTAATTTTTCCATCTTTAAACTTGTATATTTTGTGATTTTTATTTTTTTATTTTTTATTTTTTTCCCTACCAATCTGAGCCATTTGAGTGTCTTTAATCCAAATTCATTTCCTATGCAATTCAGTGTTGGACATATGAGATGTGAGGAAGAATCAAATGAATAAATAACGAAGGATGGGAGTGAGATTGTCCTCAACAATAGAAGCAGTGGGCATAAAAAAATCTTGGTAATAACATAAACCAGATGTTCTGTTTCCCACAGATCCAAGCCAAATCCCTTAACCTAGTAATAAATCAGTCTTTAGACCCTCTCAGAATCCATGTAGTCCCCAAGATTTTGTAAAATAAGAAAGGTTTGTCCTTCAAAGCTACAAGGAAAGCTTCAAATGGAAAAATACTTGATATTCTAGAGCGCACATGGACTCAAAGAAGGCACTTTTTCTATAATTTTGAGAGAAAATACAATGGAGCAGAATAGAGACACCAAACTTAACTATTTGCTTTCACTGGATGAATTGCTGCTATATGTAACAAAAGTGAAATTTAAATAAGATGTTTTTTTTTCTCTCCAGCCTGTGATCAAGAGCGATAGAGAAGCATAATGAAATAAAAGCCAGGCAGAAGAAATAGACTAGTGGGCAAGTCACGTCCATCTGCAATGCACTTATCAGGTGGGGATTTTCTGGAAGTGTCAGTCGGTATAGGAAGCCTTCAAGGCTCTCGGGGAAAGGGGATGCTGCGGTAGTGACAAGGCTATCTGCCTCTGACAGCCCAAAGACCTAAAACCGGATGGCTGGAAGTGATAAGGCTCTGTCGGCAGTGGACACACACAAACAGACAGGACACACACGCTCACACAGGAGGCAGGTTTGCACACACACAAACGCATGGGCACGCAAACACAGACCCACAGCACTGGCATTCACTTTGCATGAACAAATTCCCCACTGCCTGACCACTCGCTCATTCATTCACTCATGTGCATAGACACACACGCAGACACGGGCGCGCACACACACGCTGTCTCCCTGTCTGCCAGCCAGCGAGGCTTCCCATTAGCTGTGGTGCAGTGTGCTGGGTGAGGAGCGCTGGGGCGAGAGACATCAATTTGCTTCCTCTAATGCGCTCGCTGCCCCCACAAGACATATTGATTATTTCTTCCCCGCAAAGCGACAAATAGCAATTTCGGGGGCATAATGGAGATAGATGGTTGGTTTATAAGAAGCCCCCAAAGAAAAGTTGTAAGGGGGTGGAGGGCCGATGGGGGCTGGGGGAGAGAGTAAGGGGATGCTCGTCCTCATCCCTCACATCATTCTCCTCTCTGTCTCTGTCTCTTGCCTTTTAACTTGCCACCACCTTTTCCATGTCGCTGCCACTCACGCCTCCTGAAAGATGCAGTCAAAGCAAACAGAATCAAATCTGAACAAATAAAGAGGCAGGATGTGGTTAAAAAAAGAGGAATTGTAGTTAAAGGTGAAAAGCTAGGGGTATGTTGACTCCTTAGGGTGTGCAGATGTTAAGGCGCGCCACCAAATCCACATTCATTACGCGCCTCCTCCCGTCTTAATGGCTGTACTGCAGAAAGCAGCTGCTGCCGCAGTGTTTGCTCTGCCTCTCCCTCCGTCTGTTCCATCCATTTCATCTCCCCCTTGTTATCATCAGTGTGACTTATCCATAGGTTGCTCTTATGGTGAGATAATGAATATTTGATCCTCCGAACGCTGCAGGTTGACGCTACATCTTAAATTCTGGTATCAGTTTCTTGTTTTGAGGACTGATATGGATTGTTCTTGACATTTAAAGGTGTTGATGCATTACCATTGCTGCCATCTAGGCTGAGCTCATCAAATACCTTGACCAAAAAAAAAAGAGATAAATTTTGTTTTTATTTGAAAAGAGGACAGTCGCTTTAAAATGATTTTAAATCGTATGTTCTTAAACATTTTTTCACTGCTTTTTCTTGTTTTTGAGCACATTTACTGTAACCCTGACTATTTCTCCACCACCGAGCACCTAACAGTGCTCACTTTATTATATAACATGCTTCCTGATTTGAGGTAGCTGATAACTGCCAACTGTAGAAATCTCAGCCGCAGCAGACTCCACGCAGTAAATTAGGTGATAAATGTGTGCTGCTTTTCGCGTTCATGTGCTGATGGGAAGTGTTGCTTGATAGTTCGGCTGCAGAAAACTTTTTTCTCTCTCCAAAAACATGTCAACTACTTTTGATGAGCGTTGAAAAAAAATCCACTATTTTCTTTGTAAGGATTTGTTCATTTTCCAGGCCATATTTGCGAGTCTGACACATGTGCATGGCTTGGTTTGTGACTGTGTCACATAATATTGGCTACACGAACAGAAATGTGATGTCCTGAGCTGCATGCAGTGTGAACAGATGGTTTAAGTTCAGGCATACACACCCTGAGGGACTCTGTAAATAAATATTTGACTGTTGGTGCTTAAATTAAAATTTCAACTTTACTTTGCACTGGTAATTCCACATGCGAGTGTTGTAGTGTGCTGTGTTCTTACACAAGCATAATAATCCAATTAGACAATCACATGGAGGTCCAGTTTAAAAAGAAAATAGAGGTTTAATAATTTGACGGCAGCTCTGGCAGACAGCATTTGGCCCACAGGCCAAATTAAACATTGGCTGAGATAACAAAAGTACCATCCAGCTATAGTTTCTCCCAACTGATCAAAAAGATGTCAGCAAACTTGAGGCAACATAGTTTCAAAGCCACCATCTCTATTGCAGTCTGTTCCCTAATGGATTCAAAGATGTTGAAGAGCTTTAAGAGATCATATTGCATTTTCTTCTACTGCACATTCATCAAAATAGTTGCAAAATCCAAAGCAAGCATCAAGAACCAAATGTCAAATATGTCAAAAGAAATCAAATATTTATTTCAGGAATTGGTGGAGACCAACAAAAGAGACTAAATTGAGTGAATATCGCTTTTCAATGGATAATGAGAATACACAGAGCGACCCAGCACAACTCAGACACCAACAGAAACGAGCAGAAAGGAGGTGCAGTTCTGTTTTTCAGCCAAAAGTGTCAGTTGTGAGTTAAAATTTCAGGAAACTGCATATAGCCCATTTAACTGGCGGTCTGTAGTGGAAGATATTTCAGACCAAGTTCTGCCCTTTCCTAGAATTAAACCAAGAAGTTTATTTAATACTAAAACAAGTCACAACAAATGAAAAACTGCAACTGAAAATGAGAAATTTAGCGAGAAAAAGAATGATCTTGCAGTTTTCTTGCACCTGTTATCCAACTAGCGCCCCTACAGATAACAAGAGGTATTGCGCGACTCTACTGAACGACTGCATATGACCTATGCTGCTCTCCCGAAGTCTCGTGGGCATTTCAGCATCGATTTAAAAATCATAATCAAGTCCTTCAATAAAGTCCATCCAAGGAAGCGATACAGGAGGTGGACAACATTAATACTGTACACACAATACTTTTAACCATGCCTGTGCAAGATAACCTTTGGCTTATAAGATGACATTACTTAACTGAAACGCTTTAGCCACTTTGATTTTTTGTCAAACAAATTCAACTGCAAAGTTACTTTTAACTATTGCTTCAAAAACACTCATTATTTGATAAGATACAACATTTTTCCAGCGACACATTGATGAACATTTTGTTGGTTGCCTTAACAGCGGTACATCATTACCACAGATTATGAGAACATAATTGTCTGTCCATATTTGGTAGTTATAAGAATAATTGCTGTTTGGGCATGCTATTCCTTTGTCATACTGACGTCAATCAAGGCCTTGCAGTTATTCTTATGATCACTAGAGGTCACCGGTCATAACTTTTTACATGAACAAACAACCCCTGGGTTTTGTTTTTAGTATCGGTGTACAACTGTGTCCCCCCCCTTTTTTAAAAACCTTTCCATTCAGTGTCACTACTCACTATGTCACTGTTCATGTACATGAACTTGTAAGTCTTCCTCAAGCGGACAAATCGATGGCTTCCATTTTACATTATCGTTATGATTAAACCCATGGTGGAATATGTATTATAGAAAAATTCATGACTGCCCTCAAGTCTGAATGAAATATTTTCCCAAATGATCAACCTCCTTGTGTTAAAATACATCTAGAAGTGATTGAGAAAAACTCTGTAAGGACCACAGAATTATTCTCACTTCTTTACATCCCCATTTTACATGTAAATATCTGCAATGGATATATCGATAAAACACACTGGACAAAACTATTTTTGTCATGATGCATTAATGAAAATCATTAAAGAAATAAAGACTTTGTGTGCAAAGACCTTCAGTGTTCCCTGCTTAGTATTTAAACACTATGTTTAAAAGGTCATTTTCTGTTAATACAACAAAATAAAGTGCTCCTCCAATCTGAAAAGCTCCTCCACTAAATCTAAGTGAAAAGGGGTTCAGTGATTTAAACTACAGGAACATAATTATTACTAATCTTAGTTTTCTTAGATATTTGCCAAAGTGACACTTTTTTATCATTTACTATTTGGCTGATTCAACTGTTCTTTATTGTTTGGTACACACTGCACCAACACCAACTTTTGCAAACCTATTTTATCATGAGTGCAGTGGTTTTGATCCAGGCCACAGGAATGTTTTGCTCTCTGAATGTGTGAAATATTGCAGGGGAGGTTCACCGTCTTTGATCTCTGATTTTTCTCAGCAAGCTGTCTTCCTCCTATCATTCCTGTCTCACTTTATCACATTTCTCTTGAATATTTCATGCTTTTTTCCACTTTTCAAACCACATATTGTTTAGTCACCAGAATATCCTGCAAATCAGAACTCATGTCCTTGTTTAAAGCCTAATTGTAAATTATTCAACATTCTTTTTAAGGATGTGGTAAGACAGCAAAAGAAAGGGATGTTGTTACATCCTGGCACTGGCTGATATGAGCACTGAGTGAGTAACTTTGTATTTTTTGGTAGTTTATAATGCGCATATAACACTGCTGTCACCTTGATAATGCCCTGTTTTTTGGTTAAAAGCTAAAAATGTAGTTAAAGTTTTGTTTAATGTCTCATCATTGCACATAAAATCTTTAAAACTAAGTTTCAAAACTTCATAAATGTGAATAAAGCAAGCATGACGGGCAATTTTTATGTAGGAATAATGGATAACGGCATTAATTGCATGCAACAAGCCTGCAGTGGGCCATTAACCACAATAAATAATTTCCTGAGCAAGTTGGAAAACTTGGAAAAACTTTCCATTCTTGCAGCCTTTATTCCTTTTTTCTGTTGCCCTATCAATCTGTTGTTAAATGAAGGTAATGCAGCCTCTCTGCTTACATGTAAACTGACACCCTTAATGAAATGGAATTTTTAAGCACCCCACACAATCCTCAGCAGACTAATAATGTCGCTTTCCCCAGAGATGCAGCAGACCCAAATTATAGGAAGCAGCCAAGACAGATAGAAGTAACACAGCCCCGCATGCAAAATGAGCTTATTATCCTTGTTACTGTCAACGCAGCGCGGCCAAGCTGTCAGTGATCACAACAGACATGTTATATACGACAGTGGCATTACAGGCCCGGTGCCTGATAAGAGGAATGATCCACAGCAGCGATGAAAACAGACAGGTTAGATGGAGAGGGAGGGGGGAGTGGATAGATGGAGGGAAAAGAGGGGTAGTTAGTGAGAGGATGGCGGCGTTGGTGGACGGTGATGATCTGAGGATATTAGGCAGGAGAGGGCAGGAGAGGAGAATGTGAAAGCAGCTAGATGAATGGATGGATGGTTGTAAGGGAGGCAGGATGGAGGGGTGGAGGAGGGAAAGATGGAGCGATGGAGGGGGTGAGGGCGCCAGCTATTATTCTGCATCGATTTACTCCAGTCAGGGATGGCAGGACGCGTAATGAAGTGTGGGATCTAGGGGTTGCCGCATGCGTTTGTCTGTACCTTATGGCTTTTTGGAATTATTGTGGGCTGACGTGTCACCTGTGTGTGTTACACACAGATGGTAATGTCCACCTCTGCTGTGGTCGAAAAGAAAATCACATTAAAGAAACCTGAATACAGGCATTAAACAGACTTACAGGTATTTGGCAACATTTTTAATAATTACTAAAGTTGAGGTTTTTTTTCACTTCATGCCACAAATTCCCTGAATGCATAAGCTGGAATGCCTTCTGCCCTATTTAAGAAATCTTCTGACTTCTGCAAACAACAGAGCAGAAAACTTTTCCATCTGGGGTTTACTAGACAAAATGGTGTCATTTTTGGAGTGAGAACACAGAAGAGTTTGTTTATACAAAGCAGGAATTACATCAGCAGGTAAAGAGGAAAGGTAACAGGGGGGGAACTGACATTACAGCGGTGGAAGAAAGAGTCGTACCTTTGCCTGTTCCTATTCTTTCTCATTATTCCCTTGTTCCATGCGTTCTTGCATCCTTATCCCCCA
>JAPMNP010675416.1:0-12710 GCA_029874935.1 Atherina boyeri | reverse complement strand
TGATTGGAATTACACTTTGTTAAGTGCCTTGAGACGACATCTGTCGTGAATTGGCGCTATATAAATAAACTGAAAAAAACTGAAAAACAAAGGGTAAAAAAAACAACCAATAAGAATGAAAGACAGCACTGGGAGAAGACAGAAAAGTAAGATATAAGCTGGGCAAAAAAAGGAATGTGGTCTTTTCACACTTCAATGGCATCTTAGGCATCAATGACAACATTTAGCTTGGCTGGAGGTCAAAGAAAAGATTTGCTCTTTAATTAAGGATTATCTTTTAGATAGAAGCAACACAAAACAAGATCATGACAAGCACTGAAATCATAAGTGTGTTCATGCACACATTCCAATTACTGATATGACTTTACAGTTGACAGTTAAAATGCTACTTTTCAGGGTCCAGTCAGGCATGGGAATCATTTAATTGCATGTATCCTTGCAAATTAACAGATGGATTGCGACAACACAGCAGTAAAAAGATATTTGAGAGACAACATTTTTTGGGAAACAAGGAGTAAATCTTCAAAAGAAAAAAAAAGGAAGAAGAACCATTTACTATATAATATCTATGGATGAACCTTCCGCCTCATTTGTTTAAAACCAAATGGAATGTTCCCGCTATTGCCATCTCGGCAGCGTCATACGTCTTGTCACTCCCGTAAAATACAAAAATGGGCAAAGAGGTGGAGCTGAGGGGGGCTGTGAGCGGGAAAGCGGATGATTGACACCGAGCTGCCCGTAGCTAAGAGCTAACCTAGAGCTAACGGCCAGATAAGGCTAAGGTGCGAGTGTTAGCTGGCTAAAAACCAGTTTCAGTGCATCTTTTGAAGATGATGTGGAGTTGTATTACTACAGTGTCCCGAATGTTGTCAAATATAGTATGATCCATCTCTACCAACCACCCTTCACTGAATAGGTTACTTTCATATTATCTGATCAAGAGCGTTGCCAAACTAAATTGAAGCAGAACAAAATCCTGTATGGTGGCCGTTATAGGTAGAAATGATCGTATTTCCGTTTTTATTCCCACAATAAATATTCAGTGCGACTGATGGCTGCGGCGCGGTGCCTCGACGCGGCAGACGTAGATTGTCTGCAACGGTTGCTTGTTTCAGAACGACTGTGTAATTCATGTGATGAGGTAATGACGTATCAATATGCGCTGTGCTGTTCTTCATCATTCTCCATGCCATGTGTTTTTGATTGCCTCACTTATGCAATTGCGGTCACAATGTGGTGGTCACAACTAGAGGTGTGCGACACAGCTAGATTTGGAATCGATCCGATCGATCGCTATAGATACCAAGTAAATACAGGGCAAGTATCGCCGATATCGATACAGATACTTTTCAATAATTAAGGTGAGTGTCTTCAACCAAAATCTAAATGAATTTTCATAACTTTTAATTTGTTTTTGATTTGAATTTTGGATTATTAATTAGTTAAAATCAGTACTACAACAGCTTTTGTTCAGAAACACAAAAAAGAATTTTTCAGGTTAAAAAAAAAAAAAAATTAAGGATCGATATTATTACGTTGGTATCAATCAATACCGTTACCAACGTTGGTATCGATATTATCGATATTTGGATCGATCTGCCCACTTCTAGTCGCAACCCTGAATTGGATAAGTGGCATAGAAAATAGATGGATGGATGGATGGTCACATTGCTAATCTCTTGTCACACTCTATTTTTGGCCTCCAGTAAAAACATAGCTGGTGCATGAATGAGTATGAATGATGTATGAATGATTTTGTTGTCAGTCTGCCCCAGGGCAGCTGTGGCTACACTAGTACTAGCTAGCTTACCATCTCCAAGTACGAATGTGAGGGAATGAATAGTGCATCCAGTAATGTAAAGTATCTTTGGGTGTCTAGAAAAGCGCTATATAAAACAAATGCATTATTATTATCATTATTATTATTATTATTATTATTATTATTACTATTATGTGCCTTAAACCCAAATATTCCCCATCCAGAGTATGATCAGAAATTTAATTCACCACATTAACTACATATGTATTTACTTGCATTAAAAATGTACATTAAGTAAATAAATGAGCCGAACAAGAGCCCTTTTGTCTTTGAATTCTGGGTGTTTGTGTGATGCTTCATGCTGCTAAAAACAGAGCAACTTTTCACTAAGACATGAAATGGAAAAATACATTAGTTCTACTCATCTTACAAGCAGTTATATTTAATGACTGTCATTCAAATGTTCTTTTTCTTGGCTGATTGAACTCTTATCTTCACATTTACATTACAGAAAACGAATATCAAAGAGAAGTCGCTGATGTAAAAGTAAATGAACACACATTTCTGATTATGTTCCAAATGTTTTTTCTCTCTGCTGGTAAACCCATTAGCCTTCATCAAACCATCATCTTCCTCACCTCATTAGTGTTCTGCGGACTTCCATGTGGAGCATCAGTGTTTTGTCTTTTTTCACCCTGTCTTTAGAGCTGGCAAAGATAATGGCTTCCTCTCTCAAAAAAGCCACAGCACACAAAAGAAAGTGTAAAGAGGAATGGTGATGATGTGTCTGTGCCGCATCCAAATCTGTTTCCATCGCTCATGGCTCACCGAAAATGTTTGTCTTTCTATTCTTCTGTCATACAACTTATCAACTAAAGATCAACAGGGGTGGACAGCCTTTAAGAGTCTTCATCTGAACATTTTCCTTTGTTAAAAATTGTTTTCTAAATGGTGTGATGCATGATGATGCATCAGCAGCACAATAAAGCAGTACTTAATTTTATCTGGGCTGAGAAATCTGTAAGGTTTCTACCATCTTCCCAAGTGACTTTCACTGTTGTGATGAAAAATACTTCTTTAAAATAATTTCCTTTGTATAAATCCCAAATCCATACTCATTTCTTTTTACACAGCGTGCTGGGAGCAGTTTTGCTCTCCAGGTGAACATAGTTCAATGCTTTTAAAGCACACTTATGAATAGGTTTCTTTGTTTTCTGTTACCTGAAATTGTCATTAAGATCAAAGGAAAACTTAGGTATGTGCACCTTCACATGCCAAAATCCCTTTAAGCATGCAAGCATACGTCCATATCCGTCTCTTATGGTTGATGATTTGAAAAATGTGATCTGAAAGTTTTTTAACAAAATACATTTGTCTCAAAGACAAAAAGTGACATTTGTCTGCTTATCTATAAGAGTGTTAATGTCTGTGAAAATGTACATGACAGTGTGTCCCTGGGCACAGAGGACATTTAAACTCCATGAGCTCAGTTACAGATAAGAAGTTCCAAATAAGGAGTCTTAAGTTCAACTTGAACAACCTCTTTTAGATAGACATTTTCATACAAATAATTATGAACTCCAGCTACTCGTCTGCTTTTTATTTGATTTAATTTTCATGCTTTGTCCTGTTCTCATCTCCTCTGATCGAATATAATGTTACAAAAACCAGGAAAGGCCATCTTTTGTAAAAAAAAAAGTGAAGGTTAACAGAACATGAGGAGCTGCCAGTGTCATAATGAATTTTTTTTTCACAAATATGAAGATAAAACCCCCTTGGCTATGAATTATTGTTTTTTTAAAAAGCTGCTTATGTGACTTTGTGCATTACTAAAGCTAGAATATTTTTTCCATACTGTATGTCTTGATTTCAAATGTGTCGGAAAGATAAAACTCAAATGCATTCTTATTTGACAGATTCCACAAAGAAAATCCAGAGCACTACTTTTCTACCTCGTAATACTATTAATGTAGACACAAAATGTAGGCTCTTAATGCAACAAATCAAGTCAAGTGAACCTCTCTCAGTTGAATCAAACATAGCGGGTGTTACATGTAAAAATAGTTGCCTGATACCATTTAGATTCAAGAATTTGGAAAACATTCAAGTGATTGATAATACAAAACCATACAGAGTATAATGCTGTTGAAATACTCCTAATCTGTAATAGAATTTAACGTGACATCACCAAGATTTGCACTCTGCACCATACGTGAAGTTAGCATCCAATTCAGTAATGGTCTGCTCTAACATTCATCATTAAGGTGGTATGCATAGCCTATTATTGATTAAAATAATGGACAATCAAAACTTATCGAACAGTATCAACACTGTATTTCTCTGGGATGCAAATATCCAAGTAAGTCTCAAACCTGTGTGCAGATGTTATTTGATCACATTTTTATTTATGACATCAGAGTCACACTGACTTGTGAAAGCTTGAGATCCACATAAGTAGACCAATGTAGCTGCTTTGGGTTCTATTATTCAAATAAATTATGTTTAACACACTTGATTGTATGGGTACTATGATGCAGAAACGGTTTTCAGGAAATAGGTTTCGCATCCAAGCTAAATTTGTTTTGCAAAACAAATATTCACAACAAAATCCAATGGGAAACCAAAATGCAACATTGTGAACAATAATTGATTAATAAAAGCAGTGGCAGCAGTTAGTGTAAACAGCGTTTGAAAGAAACATGTAGTCAAGTGTGAAAAATCTTAGAGACTTACATGCTTCCTGTTGCTGAGCTGCTGTCAGTGGGCAGGGATCCATTGGAGCGTTCCATTTGAGCCAACCTGAGAAATAAACCATTGTCTGTGAGAGGGCAACTTAAAACTAAAAGCATTTAAAGGCTGCCGGTGTCTCATTAATATGCAGAGTACCAGTGTCAACAAATGAGGACATCACCACCACAGTAGGACACCAATTAAAATTTAAAGCATGTAGTGAGGTCTTCAAGCACATTAAATGACCCAAAAAGAAAAAAAGAACCAAAGCAGTTATGAGAAAAATCAAAAGATTATATAAGATTAGGCATTAACGGTCTACAATCTAATATATTTGTGTGCATAAACAGTGAAAACTGTGTGTTGATGAATATGTATGATAAAGATGTGTGGCTGTGTTAGTCTATTTGACCGTCAGGAAAACATTTTATGTTTTCATAATCACTGATCCACTCAAAGCAGCCATGCTGATGAGACTGGTTCTCAGATCAAAGCCTGCATTGACTAAAAGCCTGTTATATAAAAGGCGGATTGTCCTATAAATTAAGAATATGATCCACACACTGGTCTTCATTGTGAAATTCAGCTATTAAAAAGCAAGTATTGAGGTAGAACTTGAATTCTGAAGTTAAATGTAGATTTTCTTAGTGTACATCCATTAGCTGCAATGTAATTGGTGTTTGCACTGCAGATAAATTTGTTATTGCCGGGGGTCTAATGTGTCTTTGTTGTTGACAAAATGTAGCCTGAAACACTGAGCAGAGGTTAATGGTGTGTGGTAAGTGGAAGGTTACCGGCAAGATAAAACAGTGCTGCATCAGATGAGCCTTTATGATAAAAGCTTTGTGTAGAAGTTCACAGAGTTGTGTTTTTGACACAAGCAAGCTTTGTCAGCTTTAAAAAAGATAAGATTTGGACTGATTAGAAATTTATTCAAAAGGGACCGCTGGGACATATGTAACAATTTTAGAAGGGTTAACTTGGGAATGCCATCTGATATGTTGTGCTTACAAACAAAAATAAAAAAAGCAGATTAACTATTTTTAAGACTAAATGTGGTTGTTGTGGTTTGTACCTTCAAAGACATGAAAATCCTACAAAAATGTCACTTGTGCCAGAATTTCCTTCATGCATCAGTTAAAGAGTTCAGGAGGAAATTTCAGCCACTTAATTAGTCACATCTATTTACATACTCATCAAAAGGGGTTACAAAAGAGAAAACACTGACTTAAATGTGATCATGAGTTCACTGTACACAAATTGCCTCCATATAATATTTGCTATATGCTGTAGTGGAGGGTTAAAATCTTAAATCGGCCAAACCGGCTCAGGTTTCTATGCCAATACAGAGGCCTTCTGTCTCGCTCTTTGCTGAATCTTTGCTACAGGGATTTACGATGGTTCTGAAGGCAAAAGGAGGTCCAACGTGACGTTGGTGAAGTTTAACTATTTAAGTGGTTACTGAGTGTATCATTTTCAAAAAAAAAAACAAGGAACAAAAATTCCATAAAACAAATTCAGACCTTACTGTAATTAGCTGCCCAGATACTCTGAAGTAAAACTAGAGAAGCTGTTTTTGATTTCCTGTTTGAGTCAAACAGGTAATAAGAGACTTAATTTGAACACAAAAAAGAAGGAAAGCTAATTGCTAATTTTCTTCTAGAATGTAGGACTTTTTTGTCCACATTAAATGGATCATGTTCAGTTATCAAACACAAACAACATCCTTTGATATTTGGAAAACAAGCTTTCTTTATGCTGGCCTTTAGGCCTAAAAATGTCATTTCAATATTATTATTATTATTATTATTATTATTATTATTATATTCAATATAATAATATTATAATATATTTCTGTAGATCATGAATGCAGTATTTTTCTAAAGTTTGCAAACACCTACTGTCTTCCATTTAGCCATGTTTTTAACTGATAGGGTTTTAATTAGTTTTTCATTTTTGTCTTTATATTCGTCAATGTTAGACCATTGTCACATTTTAATGAGGGGGGAGGAACAACATTCATAATACTGCTGATATTCAGTTTTTTTTCCTTAACAAAGCTCATTACATGTAACAAGCTAGATAAAAAACACATTAAAAACCCATGTTTCTTCAATATGGTTTCTCATCCTTTATAATGATGCTACTGATCTGTTTCCAATTTAATTTGCATCATAATCCATTATCGATGCAGTGACATCCAAACGTTTTGCCACTCAGACAACATTTCTGCAGCTGTGAAAATCTTAGTAAAAGAGACCTCATTTCCGAAAGGCATTGCAAGAAATATGATGCTCTCGTTCTTAAGAAAGATGATTTATAAAGTGGAGAACTTTACATCACTTGGGTCTTTCTAACGGTGGATGCCAGCTCCTTAACAAGCTAATTAAGCTCCAAGACCATCTTGTCTCTCCTGAGAGCTAGAATTTAGAGTTGTGCCCGTTGGTCTTCTTTTTCTTTTCTTTTTTTGCTCCTCCACTGACATAGTGAAAAACAGATCCACACTAATCCTGTTAATGTTTGAGCTCTTACTTTTTAGTTTGCTGTTCATAACATCAGAAATTTCACAATGAAGTTAAGAATGCCACTGTATGTGTGTGATTTGTGGAATCTGATATGATGACAGTAATTGGAGATTGCAGCGCATACCTGCTGGCATACTGCTCTATCCTGGAGTGGGTATCATCATGAGAGAGCTGAGGTGACTGGGACAGCCTGGAAATGAATGGGGTAATGGAGATGAATGAGATTCTGAATGCTCACACACCCTCATTAAAACACAGATATCCGTGGGCACATGCACACACATTCATTCACACGCAACCTAATGTCCATTCGCAGCATCACCTAGAAACAAATCTGATGATCCGTAGGAGAAATAGCAGAGAGCGAGGTGATCTACTGAGGGGCTGAATGGCTTCTGACAGCCCAGCTGGGATGAACAATTGAAAACTAGTCGGATGCTTTAATGAGGGAGGAAGGTGAGCAAAGAGTTTTTGTGGCTGCATGTTTAACCGGTGGATCAGGCAGGAAGGCAGGCGGTCAGGCAACATGCAGTGCAGTCGTGGCTTAGTTGGAGCGAGGATGTGGGTGAGTGAAGGGAAAAGGGAGTAGAGGGGGGTGTCATCTAAAGGCATTCCAGGTTTGAGATGAGGTACAGTTGCTGGTGGCGTAGATACTCACTCATACTGCTCCGGACACATGCTGATGAGGGTGACGGGACTGTAAGAAAATCGGAGGGAAGGAGGGAAGGGGAGTAAAGGTACCACAAAACATTTTAAGGTCAAAACCACTCACTGGGTTGGAAACATAAAACACAATAGAGGGGGGAAGAAATGGAGGTAAAAGTATGTCCAGTTGCTGAGCAGCTGGATTTAATGTACAGGGAAGGTATGTAATATAATCGATGATATTTACACAAAGGGGTAGTGAGATTAATTAAAATCTGCTTCAAACGGAGCGTGTGACACTGGTGTGTAGTGTGATAACAGCTCAAATTAGACAACTTAAAATGACTTTCAATAAGGAGCACAACAAACGTAAAAATAGCCTTACAAATGGAGGCAAAGTCAAAGAAAATCAGGATGTTGGTTGATGTTACCAAGCCTTCTCATGTTTCTGTTTTCTAGTCTGATAATTACTGCTACTTTTAGAAGTACAGAGCATAACTTATTTGTAAATAACACAAAGACATATAATGGTTTCACTAAGGAGGCTGGCTGAAAATTGGTCAGATAACAGCAGAGGTTGACATTCTTCGGCTTTTGTTCCCATATTAAAGCTGCGAAAAAAGAGAGAGGTATGCAACATGGTGCTTATATTTCTTGCAAGGGAGCAGCCACTTGTGTAGCTGCGAAGAAAGTTCAGAGCAGAAAACAAAAAAGAGATCGAGGTCAGAGAGGCAGACTGAGCCAGCTTCAACAATGTTTTTGCCCTAAGGAAGAGTGCGTGTGATCAGTTTGTCTTTCAGGGAGGGAATGTCTGTTTTATCTTTGCAAAGAATGATGGCTTTGTAGATTCTGGATAGTTTTCTCACACAAAATTGTCTGTAATGCTTTCTGTGACACAGCTTTCACCTCAATATGGAAGACATAATTTACATTGAGGAATGAAACAAGTTATAATGAGAAAGAGAGGGGCCAAGCAGATCCTTGTTTACCTCACTTCCACTCACAATGAACTAAATATCTGCACAGGATGATATGTGAATAAAACTGACTGCTACGGGGAACCTAGAAATAGAAGACAACCTAATCTTTTAATGCAATTATAACAAAAAACTAAATTGGAATGAAAATTCCAAACAGTATCAGGATAAAAGATGGTTCTGTTTCAATGGAAAATAAAGAAAACCCTGTGTTGAAAGAAAAACCTACTCTCACATGTGATCAAAACCTGTGCAGATAGGAGTGAAGAAGCCAGCGCAAATCATACCACAACACTTAGCTCTGGGATTGCTCTTCCTGTCTGGCTACTTTAGAAAACATGGAACTGCTGACAGAGAAAAAAAACTGAGGAAACTGCTTAAAGAGCCAATGTCTCTTGTCATAACTTTATGGATTTGTCAAACTCAGTATGTGCTTCACAGTTTTTCTCAAGTTTTACCTTCGTTGGTGAACATCCTAAAAAGGTCCCTAAAAATCAATGTGGTCCATCACGCTGTGGTGGTCACTTTGTCACAGTTAGCACTACCTCTTTTTTTTTCTCTCCGTCAATGGGGAAGACTATCTTCAAATGCTAACACCTTAAACTGTCAGGTTTGGAAGCAGCCAGACAGCTGGAAAGATAAATGTGTGTACAGTATGTGTTTGAATGAGACCAATGTATCCCTATACATCTTCTAAATGTGAACCGTAAAAGACCAGAAGCTGCACATGTAAGTAGATAATTTGTGGACAAGGGAAAAGAGAAAAATGTGATGTAACAAATCATTTTTTTCTCAAATCAATTCCCTTTATAGACTAAATGTAGATGGATGAAGAATCAAAGAATGACACATAAATAATTTAGCTAAATGTATTGAACATAGAAGCCTTCACATAGTATGAAATGGCTCTTCTGAACAGTTAGGGGGTGAGTGAAAAATTACATGTATCTTGGGCGGTCACCTGAACATTAGAGATATTGGAAGTGTGGAAGAAATCACACTCTTGAAACCTGAAGAGTCCTTCATAAGCAGTTACCCTTTTCTGATACTTCTGACAGAGATCTTTGAGGGGGCTTATGATAGCTGTAGCGCAACTATGGCATATTTTTAAAAGTCAAGAATGCTTTCTCATCAGGGTGGGTCTCTCAAGAGTCACATCCTTCTCAGGCAAGAAAAGAGTCCTTTCTTGTATCTAAAAAAAAATAAAACTAAACATATAATGGAAAAGTCCCAAGAGGTGAGCAAACATCACAGCAACTGTCTTGTCAAATAATACAGCAGAGAAGTTAGCATGGCCGTTAAACACCTGCTAGCTGCTTACTTTGCAGCTGTTTATGTTGGCAATTTACTTTACTGCACTTTGATGCAACACATTAAAATGCTAATGACATCATGGTGAAGACAAACTTAGTAACATTTAAAATGCATATTGTGCCAACTTTAATTCATTTGCTGTCTGTGGCTTCTCATACTTGCCCAAAGCACTGTTGAAGTTTTGAGAATGCCAAGGAGACAAAGAAGCATCCTTGATATTTCACAGAAGGAAGAAATTAAGCCTTCTGAAGGATCCTTGACATTGTAACAATCTGATGGTGAGATTTAACAATGTGACATCCTAGAAACTGCAGTCGTTAGGGATCCTTGACTTTGAGAAGAACCTATAGTATGTATTCAACATCTGTAGCAGCCATAATGTCTTCTTTCTTCATAAAATGTTCTACTCATGTAGAAACATAAAATCAGTCAGAAAACTTATCTAGGACCGTTTTAATCAGTTAAATCAGTAAAAAATATTCTGAGCTGTGCTAATTCTTAATTCATATGTTTTTATTTCACCAACTGGTTACTTCTGGTTGTATTAGATACAATGATGATACCATTTTACTATGTAGATGTTTAACACTTTCCATTTTCCTTTCTTTTAATGACAAAAAACATGTATTCACACAGTCAATCAGGGCCAAAGATGTTGTCACAACAGTAATAAAAAAACCCTTCTTTTAAAGGGCTCACAAGCTTTTGCATGCCATTCCTGAAATTTTGGACCACTTGTTATTGCAATAATTTGCAGGTATTTGTGGTTGGAAAGATTTCTGTTTAGTTTTTTTTTGGTTTTCTTTTTCTTATTGTGTCTGGGTCTAACTTTGGCTGTATGTTGTAGTATTTATCTGATCGTAAATGAAGGCTTTGCTAACAATCCTCAGAAAGGTTATGACAAATTTTGCTTTATTTGATCAAAATTTAATTTGTACATTTTAAATCCACATTACTAACTTCTCCTCAAAGCTAAATGCATACTCACCTCCTCAGTCTGGTCGTACAGTGGGAGAGATAAAACCCAACACTGAGTGGGAAACAATTTCCGTGGCTCTTTTAGATTATTATACATTGCTTTGACAAATCAAAAATCTTATCTGACATGACACAAGAAAAGCAGCAGGTGGTCCTTTGCTCTCTTTAAATGTGGAGAAAAACAGTGGGTGGAATAAAAAACAAGTGAAAATGGCATTACAGGAATGGAAAAGAGAGAGACAGCAAATGAGTATGTCAGAGAGGGTGATTATTCAGCAGACAACTAATTTTTCGGCTGCAACATATCAATACTTTGATTCGAATGACCAATGAGGGCTGAGAATAGATCTAAATGATTTGTAGTGATAGAAAAACATGAAATCTATCGTAATGCAAGACTCAAAACACAGGACAAAAAAATAAACGTTTACATTCTTTAAAAACATTCTGAAGGTGCTGGTAGGAGGTTGATTTGCTGACTGATTAGTGCAGTCTTAAGATAACGTGTAAAAATACTGGTTAATCATTTTTTATATAATAGATGTATAATATACTGCAATAATAACAGCAGCAATTGTTTCGGTGTTTTCTCAATAGGCATCATCCACTTATTAAGTAAGAGTCTATAGAATGCTTTCCAATTAAAATCCATCTAAATATAGATCACATTATTAATTTCAACACAGAGATGGAAAAGGCCACACAACTGAGACAATCTAGGGCTCAAATTAAGGTTAACATTTCCACTAAAAAAACCTTACAACAAAAAGGTACTTTATGGTGTTAAAAAGCCTACAGAGAAATACAGATTGCCAGCAGGAGAGATCTAATGTAATGAGCATGACTGGAAGAGGACAACCACTAAACTGCACAGATATCTTTTGAGTGCCCATTCCCTTCTGCTATAATTTGAAAAGATCTCTGCATTTTTGCAACTTTCTCCACCTTTAAGAGACATTTATCAGGCAGGCAGTTCTGCAGGAGCCATTTTTCAGCATGGAGGGAAAAGTGAAAATCAAGGAAAGTAGGAGGTGAGGAGGAGGATGGACAAGGATTGGAGCGGGGAGATGAAAGAGGTAGTGCAATCTATCTTAGCCGTGACTGTATGCAACTCTAAGTTGGGGAAGATCTATTGTGAGTCAACTGCTGATTCATGTGTGTGCAGACTAGAACATCTGAGAGCTGTTGTACTAAAAATGATGCCAAACTGCATTGTTCATATGTAAAAGAGGATAACTGAGAATTTTAACAGTAGGAGCAAATATATGATGGCATATTCTACAAAAATACTGAAAGGGAGACGAGACAGATTAATTATGAAGTGGAAACTTAAAAATGAGTAAAACTCTGAGGTCTCAGAGCACACAGGCTAATGGGCTGATTTCTAAAAGAGCCACAACCCAGACATACTCTTGAGGAGGATGAGGTGCTCAACTGCGGCGTCTGCATAATATGGGCCTAGTTAAACATCTCTCCAGAGGGATTTACAACTACCAGCAGGAAAGGCATACATTAGACAGCCACTGTGACTATTGCTGCAGACAGATGATCCACACTGCAGTAATGCCTTGTGGACCAACAGGTTAATAAATACATAAAGTGTGAAATTAACAGTGACCTAACTGTAACACTGATATTACAAGCAGGTAATTCTGTATTTCTTTGTGGGGTTTTTTTTTACATTGGAAAAGGTTGTAATGGGCTAAACTTAGGGCGTTTTCACATGTGTGGCCGTGCCCGAAAACGGCCAGAAAAAAATGCTAATTTTTTCTGTTCACATGG
>JAPMNP010675382.1:0-10345 GCA_029874935.1 Atherina boyeri | reverse complement strand
AAATCAATCCTGGATTTTACTGGGAGCCAGTGAAGAGCCGACAACACTGGTGTAATATGAGACCTTCGAGGGGCATAAAGGCATAATACAGTCACGATATTTTAATAGTGTGCAAATGGATTCGTGCTTTTGGCATGCCTGTTTCTTTTTCTTCTTTTTAAAGAAAAAAAACGAGACAGTATGCTATTCTTTATGTTAATTCATTCAAGTTTTCTTGGTTAATACACCCTTGGTTCAACCCCGCCTTATTTGAAAAGAGTAGGAGGTATTTGGCTGTTTTGTTTTGTGCTGCACCTGCCCTCTGTCTCCCCGCCTTCACCTCACCGCCTACCGGCCTGTTTCCTCGTCGTCATCGTTGATGTCTCCTTGCTGTGTCTGACTCGCTGACCGACACATTATAGGCTACTTGTTCTGGTGCCGCTAAAACTTCAGCATATCGGATTTAATTCATGAGCACTCCCCCTTGTAAAATATGGAATAACCACCGACAAAACTAAACACTGAAAAGCCACCTCTGCCGGGTGGAAATGCAGGACCAAAGCGGCAAAGCAGCCCCCGAGAGTCCCGCTGGAGGAAACACTGCAACTGCAGCACAGGTAAGAAACGAAGATCTGTTGTCTCTGTTGTATGAGCTGTCCGCCGCTGGGCCAAGGTTAAAAAAAACAACCAAAGAATCAGAAAAAAACACCTGGTAAAGGTTTGGGAATTTCGCTATATTTTAAATTCCAGTGTGGGAAACTCTTTACGAACCTCTTAGGATACGTTAACCAGCCACTGCTTGATAACCGGCAGGAAATATCCGCCTTTAGATGAAGCAGCAAAACCGGTTCGTCTACATTACTGCGAGGGCTGAACTCAGCCTTACCGCTATAGACTCACTGCTGACGGTAGAGATAAAGTCTGTCCCCCTGTGTATTCACTCACGAGATGTGTTTACACAAAGTTTTGCCGAGTTGTTACAACACAAGTTGCCTACAGATGATTCCCTCGGTGTAGGACTCAACGGGCCCTATTTTGTTTAGTTTATTATAAGAAAGTGAGACTATTTTCCTATGAGGTGTTATCATGTCTATTACAGTCACCTGCAGTGCTTTTCCTTTCATGTGGACAGGAATAGCCTTTTTAAAATAACCTGGATTCAGTGTAATGTGCACACATACAGTAAATTATCAATAAGGTCATCTTTAGATTAATCGATGTATTACTGGAAGTTGCAGCCAAAGAGGCTTGCAGTTCCTGTTTGTACTGATGTACATGACAATGATTATTTTAATATCAATGAACTAAGATGCAGTTTCTTAGTATACTTTTTAAATAGTTTAGTTACACTGCAATAAATTCCTCTTTAGTTTTCTGTTATCGATGCATTTCCATTGTATACCTCCCAGTTCATGAACTATTTTTTCTCCATGCTATCACAAGCTTACATTTAAACTGTCCCTCTGTTAATGAGTTGAATGTGTTGTTTTACACTCATATTTAAGATATAATGGGGAATTCGTTTAGTGGATGAAAAAAAAACTGTTTAATCATTCACCTTTAAACAATAAACAATGACAGTAGCAACACATAAAGCAGAAGCTCTCCTGATGTTTCCATCTGAGTTCCTCTCAGTGACTTGACTCAATCAGATAAATAGTTCCTTTCTTGTTCAGAGGTACATGTCCAGCAGAAAGAAAGAAATGGTTCAGTTCATGGTTTTAAAATCTTTGACATGACAACAATGAAAGGCTAAAACTTCTACAAAATTAGTTTGTATCTATAGTTGATCTGATCTGTAAGCAGCAGCCAATTTATGTTTTTGTTATTATTAGTTTTTTTTTTTTATAAAATATTCCATCGAAAGTTCAACAAATATTTTTTTAATCCAAAACCCATTTTTTAAGATTGGAAGAATTGTTGTATTATTTATGGAAAGGATTATCTTTTTTTTCTTTCCTTTTTTGTTTTCAAAAACTATACATAAAGCAATTTTGTATGTAGAAAAAGTTCATCAGGGGTTAGATGTTCTTTTAAATACCAACAATGTTTCTTCTAGATAATTTACCAGCTTACTATGAATACTTCTTGTCTCTTAGCGCCAGTCCTCTGGTTTGTACTGCATTTACTGATTAAAGTATTAAGTAAAAAAATAAAGGGATTCATTTAAATGTCATGGCTCCAATTTGATGTAATCCATATCATGATGTTTTGATAGCTTCACTATTAAATAAATGGGGAAAAGTCAATTCCAAATTGATTTAGATACCTGCTTTAGAGCTAATTTCTTCTTTGACCATCATAACTTCATCTTAATTTTAATGTGTTTCAGAATTCAGTACATTTGAATGGGCATACTGTCTCTCAAAATGGACACAATCCAGCCGTTACATCATCTCCAGAGCCACAATTTGAATCCCGAGCCCAGAGTCCCACATCCACTCCAGCAGCGATTTTCCCGAGGGAGCAGTGGGGTGGAAAGCATGAGTTCCTGCTCTCCTGTCTTGGATATTGCGTGGGACTGGGGAACGTGTGGAGGTTCCCATATCTCTGTTATCGCAATGGAGGAGGTGAGCAGTCTGCATCCATGTTCACTGCCTTTCAAGTCTCAGACACTTTCAATATCTGGGTGTGTGTCTGTTATGATTTGTTACAATCATTAACACAAGAGGCTCTCTTTGCCTAACCTAAGGGTGTGTGCTGTCCTCTCCATCATGCCGACATATTTTGAAGACTTTAGTCCTAAGCTCTGGAGTAGAGTGCTACGCCACACCGCATTTACAAATCCTCTAAGTACAGACAGTGATATCCATTGATTACACACCAGACATGTGGTCTCTCTTGTATACCAGCCTTATATTTTATGCATCTTTATTTGAAACTAAGCAAGTTGCGGCTCGTCTGTCTAACAGTAAAGCTAACATCTGTCTGTGAAGCTGTTTGTAGTAAAGTTAACCTGTATCTACAGGCCATCTTACATGTTAAATATTCCAGTGGATGCATTTCCCAGCACCACCCTTCCTCAAGATGGCATATTTTTAATCTTCACAGGTGTGTTTCTTATCCCATACTTCATTATGCTCTTCGTTACGGGTGTTCCACTCTTCCTGATGGAGCTAAGTTTGGGCCAGTATGGTGCAGCTGGCCCGATTACTGTGTGGAAATGCTGCCCTCTGCTCAAAGGTAATCAACTTCATCCCTGGGCTTTTCAGTAATGATACACTTCTTCAGACCGTTATACAATGTCTGGGTCTTAGAAACTCTGAGATTATTCGCATGGTGACTTGGTGTCTCTCTCATTTAATTTAATTTAGAAAGATAGTGTTAAATATCATAAAAATAAGTTATCACAGTTTTAAATTAAATGAATGAAGTGTAACAATAACTAAAATCAAGCAAGAAAGACCTTTGTAGTAATCAGCTTGAATGCTGTCCACCTACTGTGATTACTATTGAGGATACATCACACCACTGTTTATTTTGTTTTCTGTCTTCACTCAAAATCACCTCTTATCTTTTTGCTTATTGCCTATTCTTGTATAATATGAAAAGTGTGATTCCCCATTTCTCAAATGTGAATCTGTCTCTTTCCTCTTCTATGCCCTCTTTTACTTTCCTTTATTGGCAGTAATTTAGCTACTCTCCCACTGAGGAAGACACATTGCACAAATAGATAAAAGATAAATCCCAGTTGAGCCATAATTGTTAATCACATAATAATAATAATAATAGTAATCTTTATTTTAGGTCTTTGGAGTTGTACACATTGACTGTGATTCTCCAGGAGACAACTATACAATGCACGCAGATGGCCTGTGTCACCAGTTAGTCGAGAATAACGTCACAGTTTGGAAAAATAACCTGCTGCTGACTCACTTCAACTTGCCACCTCACTGCTATACGTCATGCGGCCAATCCTAAAAATTCTTGGCGCTTCTGCAGCTCAGTGGCTAAATATATACATTCAATAAGCATTTGAACTGTATGTAACCAAAAAGAGATCCAATAAGATTGAGAATGTTTTATAATTAGTGTAATTGGTGCAGCGTGTTTAAGTGGAAATGCCAGTCGTTTTAGTTTAAAAGGCTTAATTAAGGAGGGCTTGAGGTGGAGTTTCTAGCAGTTTTACAAAAAGAAGTGCCGGTTTTGGTTTACAAACCCAGTTTTGTGTCAGAAATGCTGCAGTCAATCAGTAATACACACCCACTGTGTAACATATAATTAAGTATTTTCTACCTCTTTATGTAACAGGGATCTTGTAGTCACATGTAAATTGATCCACTTGACATCTACTGTGCTTTACACAACAGTGTGTGTCATGCCTTTCTGTAATACTTATTCCTTCTTCTGTTCCATTTTATGAAGGTATTGGAATTGGGATGCTGTGCGTGTCCACCTTGGTGTGTCTCTACTATAATGTCATCATAGCATGGACATTTTACTACCTGGGCAGCTCGTTCCAAAGCCCCCTACCCTGGTCATGTGATGCTATAGCCAATTTAGCTATCTGTGGTAATAGCACCACTGGCAATAGCTCCTCTGGTAGATCCCGCAGTCCCACAGAAATCTTCTGGAAGTAAGTGCTTTGTTCTTTTTTCACACAGTTACTCATGCCCATGTGATGCTTGCTTTCTGATGCAACTAATGGAAAAGTACTTTTTTATATATGGAAATTGTGATATATTTAAGAGTACACAGATGTATACAGTACACTTGTTGTATACCATCAGCTATTATGACCCAGGTTTTCTCGGCAGCACTTGCTTGCTACTGAAGAACTCAAGAAGAATTCAACTGGCAAATACAAATCCTTATGATGAATCATATCAACACAAAAACCGTTTACAGCAAGCAAATAATCCACTTTTAACATAAATTCTTATGTGTTTTGCATTTGGCATTACACAGAATCTAACTACAATTTCAATAATCAGCTCTAGATTTAAATTATATGAAAATATTACAAAAAATATCGATTCAGCATTATTTTTCCATCCTAAAGTAAATTTTAAAATGGACAACACTATTATTCAGTTCTTATGTGATATTGTTCAAATATTACATAAACGTTTAGGGGCACTGCCCATCAATGTGGAGGTTTCAGAAGGAAGTTATTCTGTTATTGGATTCTATTTTAGATATAGATTTAACTAAATGTCCTTTAGTATGTCTTCTATTAATGAAAGTGAAAAATGTACAATCAAGAGTTTTACAAAGTATTATTGCCTTAGCTTTTTATCTTTTAAATGAGTTATGTTGTTGAATTGGAGAGTATATAAGCCAAATTGCTTTAATATTGATATTTGGTTACAAGACTTCTTGGACTTTTTGATGATGGAACGGTCTCCCTCAGTTTTGTTTGATATGGATATAGGCGATGATGGCCCCGCCCTCGATATCCAAGGGCTTACCTGACAAAACAGACTCTTTGAAATATCTGCATCTCCCCCTCTTCTGGTATTGTCACTGTTTTTTGACTGTTTGTTGGTTTGTTGAACTGTTTTGTAATTGTGTTTATGTTTATTCATGTCTGTCTTTGTTCATTGACAAAAAACTATAAATGAAAAAAAAAATCTGAAGGCTTAAGGAAGTAAGTATCACTTATAGATTCAGACCAACAGCGATGCTTTTGATGCTTAATAAGAGTGACTAAAGACGGCGGCATGTTTTATGTTTGTCTTTTAGTGAGAGCGTGCTGGGCGTAGTTAACAGCGAGGGCCTCCATGACCCGGGCCCTGTGCGATGGCCCCTGGCTCTGTGCCTCCTGGCTGCCTGGATAATCATCTTCCTGTGTATGCTGAAGGGCATCCGCAGCTCTGGCAAGGTGAATCAGCACAATATGTTATTTGTTGGCCTCCCTCAGCATACAGCCTCTCTCTCACAAACACAATTTGTTCCCTTTTAAGGCCTTTTCTCACCAGTCTAATGTCTGTCTGTTTTCAGGTGGTTTACGTGACAGCCACCTTCCCATACTTTGTCCTTGTTGTTCTGATCATCAGAGGTGCCACACTGGAAGGCTCTCTTCAAGGCGTTGCTTTCTACCTTACACCAGACTGGGGACGGTTAGCTAACGCGCAGGTACTTCTTATGGTTGACTGGCATGGCTGCAAGCAACGCACATTGATCCAGTTTTAAAGATACGTTCAGATAATTTTTTTTTTTAAAACGTTGTTCTCTGAAACAATGCAGGTGTGGAATGACGCCGCCTCGCAGATATTCTACTCATTAGGAATAGGAGTTGGAGGGCTGCTCTCTATGGCCTCTTACAATAAGTTTGACAACAATGTCATCAGGTGAGTTTGAGTTTTGAGTGTGAGTTTTTGTTCTGTTCTGTTATTGCAGCCATGACAGCTTCATTCTCTTACTCGTGTATATACATTTTTTTTAATTCAGGGACACTATAATAATTACCACAGGAAACTGCACCACCAGCTTCTTTTCAGGATTTGCTATATTTTCAATCCTGGGTCACATGGCATGGAGGAAGGGAGTGCCTGTCGGAGAAGTGGCAGACACCGGTAGGTACCATGGTTAATTTAGTCCACCGTCTTTGGAAAGTTTTTTTTTTTTTTAATATGCACTATCGTTTCTTAAAAAACTTAATCTGTGCCGTCAGGTCCTGGGTTGGCCTTTGTTGCATACCCAGAAGCTCTTGCCCTGCTCCCAGGCTCAGTGTTTTGGTCCATTATGTTCTTTCTCATGCTCTTTATGTTGGGGATTGATACACTGGTAAGACCACAGACCCTAAAAACGCATTAAGTAAAATTAACACAAGTCCACTTCTAAATGCATGGCACCATCTGATCTGTTTCCTCACAGTTTGGCAACATGGAAGGCATCACTACAGCTGTTCTAGATGAGTTTCCACAGCTCAGAGGCAACACGCTGCACAAGTCTTTGTTCTTGGGTGCTCTGTGTTTCTGCTTCTACCTGATGGGCCTCCTTTTAGTGACTGATGTGAGTGTGCTTTTAAAAGAAGGACAGTATGAGAAGAATCTGAATTTCTGCACTGTTTTGTTTAAATTCACATTTTCACATTTTGTGTGTCTTCATAGGGAGGGATTTACTGGTTCACTCTCATTGATTCCTTCAGCACTAGTTTTGGCCTCATCATCATCACTCTTTTCATGTGCCTTGGCATCTCCTTTTTCTATGGTATCCCATTTCACAACCCTAACCATCATTTCACTCCTAACCATATGGCTATGCTGTTGTCTAGGTTATACATTAAAGATGGATAAATGTAACTTTTTATGTCTTCAAAACACCAATTTTACAGCTTTGTTGTTGCCCTTAAAGGGACACACCATCATTTGGGCAAATATGCTCATTCTCCACCTCCCCTCAAGTTAAACAATTGAGTTTTACCTTTCCCCTGTTCATCCAGCCATTCTGAGTCTTGCAACCCCATTTGTGGCTTTAGCTTGGCATGAATCATTGAATCCTATTAGACCATCAGTACCTAGCATTAGGTGCTAACGGTCTAATCCGATTCAATAATTCATGCTAAACTAAAGTCACAAAATCTGAGCGTGGCGATCACAAATGAGCTCCCCAGACTCCGAGAACGGCTGGATGAACAGGGGAAAGGTAAAAACTCGATTGTTTAACTCAAGGGGAGATGGAAAACAAGCATATTTACCCAAATGGTGGTGTGTACCTTTAAGCTTTTAACTTGTTTGTTTAGTCTCCATTGTGATGGTGACATTCAATCTGATATCTTTGTTCCTAATAAGCATCTGTCATTGAACTTTTCTGTTAGGAGTCAACCAGTTTTGTCAAGACATTGTTGATATGATCTGCCACTGCCCTCCCTGGTGCAGCAAAGTGCTACTGTACTTCAAAGCATGCTGGGTTTTCTTCACACCGTTTCTTCTGCTGGTGAGTACAAACAACAGTACCAATGCTTGTCTAAATGTATTCAACTCACAGACGTATATATTTTGTACTTATATATATATATTCAGATGCAGTGATGTAGATATGATTTTAATCATCAACACTGTGATTATGGTAATATGTAATTTTCTATCAAACTATAGTTATTAGTAAGTTCATTCTGCTAAAGCACAATTGATGACGTTAACACCGATCTGTGGTGATATTGTTACTTGCAGCATTGTCGTTTGTATTGTTTGCACAAGCCATGTGACATCACCTCTCCTTTTATTTCTGCTCTACTTTGTGTACTGCCTGAACCAGTATTGTCTTGTGCATTAGGACCCCGGTGATGCTGTCTGAAATGTTGCACTTTCAGCAAAGGGGGTAATTTGATGAGGGGTGACATACTGTGCTGTCCTACAGACCTAAAAATATCCCAGAAAATTTGCTGAAGGATCAGAAACAGCAAAACAAACATCAACCCTAATTCTTAAAAATATTGGATGATGTAAATAAAAACAGAATAAAGTCATTTACAATCTCATAAACCTATATTTTGTTCTCAATGAAACATTGAAAACACATTTAATGTTGCAACTCTCATTTACATGTACTTTTTCATGAAAAATATGAGCTCATGTTGAATTTCATGGTAATAAAATATTGGGATGGAGTAGACCAATTGTCAGAAGATTTGGTAAATTTCTTAATGTATTGCAAGATAATCTGGTCATGAAATCTGATTTCCTTTCTCTACTTGTTACATGGTCTATATCTGCATATAGAATTTTAAAAAAGATTCAACACTTCTAAGAAATGTCGGCAGCTTGATCTGGATAATAAATGTTACTGGTATCACCATGGGGTTGAAGAGTCTATAACCTCCTCTTCCCAACTTTTTGGGAATTTGAGTTGTAAACTAATTTTAGTCAATTCAGATCTACAGCACAGTACCTGACGGAAATCTTGATGCCGGTTAAATAATTGAGGGGGAGAAACTGATATTCATTCTGACCTCCCCCTGCAGCATTTCTGGACTCTCTTTCACTCTCTCTTTATCAGCTGCTGTCTCATTTTTTCTTACTGTGCCTTTTCCATTGCATCTGTAGTTGATCCTGACCTACATCTTCATTGAGATGTACAACACCCCACTCCACTACGGCTCATATGTGTATCCACGGTGGGGTAAAGCTTTGGGCGTGTGCATAGGTGCAACCTGCTGCCTGCAGATTCTCATCTGGGCTATTGTTGCCATCAGCAGGGAAACTGGAACACTGAAAGATGTCAGTATTACTTCTATGTTACTGTGTCACAGTAAAGGCTCATTCTACGCCAGTAATACCCATGCAGCACAGTTCAAACTGTCAGTGCTGTAATTGCTCATTAATGTCAGTAAGTGGAATAGTGCAGCTCGTATGGGTTTTTGACTATCTCTGTCTTCTTCTTTGCAGCGTTTCAGGAAATCGATTCGACCCCTAAACTCCTGGCGGGTAAATAATTTGAACAGCACCGGAAGAAGACAGGAATGCATGGAGCCTGAAATAGTGGAGGCTCCTTTCACTGTTACCCTCACTGACATGGACTTTACAGCTATGACATGGGAGGTGGGAAGCCAGGCATAAGGCACCAGTGATGAACTCATAATGATGAGAAAACTGTTGGGAAGACTGGAGTTTATTCATTTAGTACTCACCACAGCTCGGCTCTGGTGGCTGGGTCGGATCAGACCATGCTCTGCAGGGCAGTGTGAAATAATGGCTTTATTTATACTGTTATATATGTAGGAATGTTGTTATTTTTAAAAAATGTTTTTTTATGTTGTGTCAGACATAAGGTTACAAAAGTAAAGTACAACTTAAGATCATCTTCCTGATGATGACCTTGCAACACTAGGGGTGGTGCACGACAACAAACTTTCACTGATAGGCATCCAACCACAGCCGAAGGACCAGATTTTATTCATCATGTGCAAGGAAGGATATAAGAAAATATGAGGGGACTACACATCGTCAGCCTGCCGGACGAAATATTGTTGACAGCGTAGCAGCACCGAATCAAGAACACTTTTAATCCATCTTGATTATTTAAATGAATGATTCTAAAATTATTTGTAGAATAAATTGTCAAAATGAGTTGCAAAGCAAACAATTTTTTTTAAGATTCTGTTCATGTGTCTGACATTAGTCTTTCAAAGTGTGATAACTTTGGCTTTAAATGAGCAATTCATACAGACTGCTGCAGAAAATGTAATAATTTATTGAATTATATCCAGAATACATCTTAAAAGAATTATGTGCTAGTATTGTAGATTTGCCTATAACATGAAAATCTGACTTAACCCACTGCCATTGTTTGGGAACAAAATAGGAGTCATACACCTCTTGCACTAGAAGTTGGTTTTGACATTCCTTTAAAGGGATAGTTCACCGTTTTTACATATCGACATATGTTCTTACCTTACCTTAGACAAGTTGATATGTACCTG
>JAPMNP010675379.1:0-15243 GCA_029874935.1 Atherina boyeri | reverse complement strand
ACATTTTTAGTCATTTCTTACATAGGCTACGGCTTCACATGATTGCAGTACCAGTTTCGGCCACAATCTTACATACAATACCTTTAAATAACAAATGGCAAGGTGTAATATCCTGTGTTGTTGTACACACAAGGTTGTATTTTACTCATTTTAAGAACTGGCTTAGTTGAACCAGATGATTTTTTTAACTGTGTCCTTTCCCTGAGTTGGAAAAAGAGGGTATAGAAGATGGATGGATGGATCACGATACATAAACCTTGATTTGACAGATGGTGTACTTTGCATTTGTGCATAACTGTATGCTGGATGAGAAGTCTTTTATCACAGTACACACCACATGTGATTTCTAATGAAACAAGAGACTGAAATTGAAGAGCATTATCAGGGACAAACAAATGAGCACTTTTATGGATGTCTCAGCTGTTTAAACTGTGGTGGAAAGTAACAATAAAGCTTGATATTACCAATATGTAACTATAATGGCTTTTTTATATGTATTTAATAGTTTTTGTGGTGAAAGTCTTAGTGGAATGAGCTCTGCACAGACAGAACCAAGAGGGATACAGTAGATTCATTGGTAGTTAAGGTCTTTTCACAGGATTTGTTGATAATGATAAAAAGATAAAACAAGGCCAGACTTATCCTTTAATCTCATGCATTTACTCGTGAATGTTTGGGGGAGATAAAGAGAGTTGTTGGTGTTTTCACGCGTATGCATACTGTATGTGTGCATGCCATGAGCGCACTCACATTTCCACACTCCTGGCTCCGTAATTCACTTTAATCCCTTTACTCTTCTCTTAAAGTTTCTCTGGATTTGCATATATCCAATTAAACCTCTGAACAGCAGCAGCTTTAGTGGATCTGTGAGGAGCAGGGGTGCGTTCTCCTCTGTCACTGTGATACATCTGCTCTCATATTAATGCATGTCAGCATTAAACTGTGAAAGGCAGCTCAGGTCATAATTCAAGCCTAAACTCCAAATGTGTATGATACACATGAAAAATGCACACAAAGCGCTGATAAGAAGTACGCAGAAGAGACACATTCATTTTCAGTGTCTTACAAATATCATCGGCAATGTGTGTGATTAAATGTGTATTTATCAGCTATTAGGAGTGTTTCTCGCCTGTTCGAGGGTCAGAACTTAAAGTGTGGTTGCATTTCTCAGTAATTAGATGATTTTATACTAAATCTGAAGAGGATAAGCCAAGATTTAATGTTTGAAAACATTTGAGTCAAGCAGCATCAGCCAAAATATCCTTGTTGAATTTCACTTTTTGAAAAAAAATGGTTGCAAAACTGATGAGATTCCCAGCAGCTGCCTCTGTAGTGGAAATAAGTGAAGTCAAACTCATGCACCAAACAAAAACAGAGGACATTGCATATGCTGAACTGACACATTTCAGAGCTTTCATCTGTGAGCAGGATACTGATGATTGACATCTTGATGTGTCAATCGCCCAAACTCACAGATGCTTACATGGCTATAGAGATTTGTTGGATTGATTATGCTTGCATATACTAGTACCTTCTATATGTGCAAACTAGGGATGTGAATCTTACAACAACTCACGATTCGATTCGTGAAAATTCGATTCAGAATTGATCCTCGATTCAGAATCGATTCTCGATTCACAATCAATATTATTAGTAAAAAAAAAAAAGATGCCAAAAAAATATAGACTTTCTGAAGTAAACTACTAATATACTTCATATTAAAGTAAACATTTTTACCTGGACTGCATGTTTGAAGAAATAAATTATAAAAAAAAATTTTATTAGATTTTTTTATTTGAAAAAAATCTTTTCAAAACTGTTAAACAAAGAATCGTGATTCTTATGTGAATCGATTATTTTCCCTCACCCTTAGTGCAAACCACACTGTTAAAGAGGGTATAACTTCATCAAATGATTGATGATTTTGCATGATATGACCATATATTAGCTAAAATAATGATTTGTACTGTATATCCTATTGATAATGATATTGGTATAATGTTTTAATTTAGTATAATTTTACTGTATAGTACTTTCTTGTAAAATGAAGATAGGATCTCATCTGCTTGCCGCAGCCAGAATAGAGAGAGAAAATCCAGCTTGAGTAAAAAGGTTGATTGTGTTTACACTGAATTTCCTAGGTCTGTATCCGTTGACTGATGAAACTACTGCTTAAAGCACCGTTGGCTCACACTCCTGCTCATTATCCACTCTTCTATGGGCGAACCGGCCCCTATACTGCTTTCCAAAAGGCTGCAGTGCTGACTAGATATGTTCACTGTCCAAGGAGAGATCGATAGGCTCCTGTTTTGCAGGTATTTGCATGCGGATATTTTTCTGAGTTAGGAAATAAAATAATGAAAGAGAATGTAAGGTCATGGATCTGTGATTCTTTCTGTGTAAAGTCTTGCAAAGTGAACATTGTTTGACAACACAAAGTTTTTAAATCTGAATGATCAATCTTTACCACAGCACTCCCCCTTTAAAAACGTGCAGTATGTCTTCATGACTCGAGCACTATTTTGATTTCTCTCCTCTTGAATAAAGATGCTTTAATCATTCTTGTCTTCACTCTCCTGTTTGTTTTATGTAAAGAAAAATGTAAAAGAAATTCTTGATTATCAGTAAGCTATAATTAGCACTTTGAGATTTGGCATCAAATATAAAGTGCAATACAATTAAAATTTATTATTATTATTATAAATGGACTGCGTAGTTCTTTTTGGAGACCGACCATTTTTCACCTTGCAGCTGAGCTTTCCACCATTTTTATCCAATATTTGTGGACTCATGAACTTCAGTCTTTGTCTATCTGAGAGTGGCTTTCAGTTGATTAACGCCCTTACATCCTCCATTAGAAGGAATAGAGCTTCCTTCTTCTTTTTGGTACCACAAGAACAAAATTACGTCATTTAGGTCTCACAGACCTGATTGGGGACAGCTCGCGGCTTGTTGTCGACGCTTCAGCCGAGCAGAACCTTCTTCTCGTGGGGGCTCCGAGAAGTATTGCAGGATTGGTCAGAAACTTGAAGGGGGGTGGTAACACGAACAGGCCTGAAGCCAAGTTTACTTTGTTTTGCAGAGAGTAAGCCCAATGTCAATATTTCCTGTTTACATCGACACAAGGAAGTAAATTATGGATAACTTTGAGAAACAACTGGCCGCGGCGGTGAGGATGTATGAAAATCTTTACGATACTTCCCTAAAAACATATAAAGAACACACACTTCTGTGGCTTTGACCATTCAGATGCAACCATTGTGTGTTGCTGCCATTAATCGACCAACATTGTTCAGCGTGACGTATACTACAGTGGGGGGGCTAATGAGGACTTTGGCATGGAGGGATCTCGTGAAATATGAAATGACATGCCGAACAAGAACTTTTTTTCTTGTCCTTACGTCCCTGAGAACAAGAGCAAAGTTCTCTCTTTTCGTGGAGTATGTAACAGACTTAAGAAGTTCCCCTGGGTTTCTTTGAAGTCTCAAAACATTGTAGACCTTGCTCTTTGAGTCGTCTTTGTTGGTCAATTGTGCCTCAGGGGGGTAAAAAATGTTCTTGGATTTGTAGCCTGTCTGTTTGACTGTAGGTTTATGGAGTACAGTCTTTTTAACCTTCCCCAGCCTTATGAACAAGTGGACAAGCCTTTTTTTCCCCTTCCTTAGGAATCTCCTTTGCTCATGCTGTGATTGACTTAAGCAAAAAGTGCCATAAAACTTTTATGCATCTTTGTTCTGTATTGGTACTGTTTTTTAAGAACTCAATTGTTTTGCTCAGTTAGTATTGCAATCCAATTCTGCCTGTTTAATGGTATGACAGTCGGCCAAGCTATGTCCACATGTCACCGGGCATTAGTCTCTCCTTTCCAGTCTAGAGAGCTTAGTATTTGCACCAAGTGAACATGTTTTAGTACACAAATCCATCTATTCACTTGCACTTTTTGCTGCTGAAGTTTGACACAGTATGTCCTCTTTATATGATATTCACTTTAGTAATGATTTGGAGAGTCCAGTTAGTCCTGGTGTTTTAGATCTTCGTGCTATAAGGCCCTCATTATGAAGCTCTGATCACACTCTATAAGAAGAGGATGTGTTTTTCACAGCATCATTGCTGGACATTTTGAAAAAAATACAAGTGTTTTTATATCTTTAATTAATTGTTTTAGAGAATATAGAGGGTAACATGTTTTTTTTTTTTGTTTATGTGCACATGTAAAATTGCAGATTGCTTATCAAAGCTGTACAAATGACTCACAGATCTGCTCAACACTCTCTAATAACTGTTATAAACACCTGCTCGTCTGAGCCTGGAGGAAGTAAATAAACTGGATGCAATGAAATTTCCTTCACTGAACTGAAGATAAGACTGATATAATTAGTTTTGGCAAGAAAGATCTGAGGTTGGCACTACGCTTACCTTCAGTCTGTCATTAAAAACAAGCACCCACATCAACAATCTTGGTGTAATTATTGATGAGGCTCAGTGCCCACATTAAAGCTGTAACAGAATAATCGTTCTGGCGTCTTGAAAACAACCAGACTGAAAAACATTGTCTGTGCAAGTTGTTTTTTTTTTACCGGGTAAGTGGCAATATATTTTAGATCTGCAGAAAAGTTGTCAGCTAGGATGCTCAAGAATTGCGGTGCATTGAGATCAAACCTTAACCCATTATGTTGTCCCCTATGGGAATCAGATCACATAAATTGGACTTGACAGCACTTTTATTGAACATATTTGGACATTTATATATTCTATTGGATAATTCATTTTCTCTTTTGAAGTTCTTTTAATTCTATAGACATAGATTCATTACATGACATAATGGTGCTTTTACTTTTCCTTCCTTATTTTGCATTTTTGTGCTGTTTTCTCTCTGATGCTTGATGTAAAGCACTCTAAATTGCCTATAAATAAACTTGTCTTTCCCTTGAAATGAAAATCGACTGCAGCTGATTGCGTTTTCTCGGAGTGGTACCTTGATTTTATTTAAAGCAGAGTGCTCTGAAGCCACACTTTACTGAAAAAAATGTACATTTTCTGTCTGTATCTGGTAACTAAAAGCTCTTTTATGACCTCTCTCTGCTTTTATTTACATCTGATTGATTAATTTATTTATTCAGCCAGCGATTCTCGATATTGAGGAAGATAAAAACAGACAGAGAACATAATAAGCAGTGTTATACAGCACATAAATTTAAATATATATAGTATTTACAAATGAAGGCACATCACTACTCATTATTGAATGGAGGCTAGAACATTACATGCAGAGGGCACTTGTTTTGCACATCAGTAGCTAGCTTTACATTGTTTTCGTGCATATTGGCATCAGTGGAAAAGCAGATTCTAAATGCATAATGCTAAAAACATCAAATTCTTTGTATCCCACTAACTCCAATTTAAGATATGGGGGGACTCCCAGTTGCAAGACAACACATTTCTGTCGTTTGATTGAATGGCTCTGCCGCCTCATTGAGAACACTGACACAAGGTGACGTCATTATGACTGTTTACTTTTTAAACTGACCCCATGCACATCTTATTAGCACTTAATTCATAACTCTGCAAACGTTTGACTCACCTGCACTTTCTTTGGCTGATGACTTTAATTATTTTTTTTTATTTAGTTTTATACTGTTCATGCAGAACCAAAATGATTGACATATAATTGCAAGGAAAAAGAATACAGAAAAACTAATTAAAAGGAAACAACATCACTTTTTTAAAACAATGACTCTGCTGAAAAAATGCAGAGACTGCTGGTTTGCTGCAGAGCTCTGCAAAACTTCTTCCTGCTGCTGAAGGCTTTGACTGTCATCGATAATTACAGCGTATCTTACCTGTTGGCAGGTTTTTGGGTGTTCCTCCAGGAAGAGGAAGCTGCCCTCTCACCGGTCCTCTGCCCTTTGACCTCATCTACACCGACTACCATGGCTTACAGCAGATGAAGCAGCACATGGGTCTTTCACTGAGGAAGCACAAGTCAGTACAATTTTCTCTCCGTCTTATGTCTTGTCAAAAAACTGAGGCTTCTATTTGCCCGCAAAGTTCTCAGTATTGTGTTTGTTTATTTTGTTCCTTTCAGCAAACAATAATTACCTCTCAGTACAGGCTCATTCGCAAGCTGTGGTGCAAAATGTTTACTCTACTGTGCATCAGCAGATTTTCTTCCTTTCCAATTTGGCCTCTTTAAACACCGATCAATGACCAGCGCAGTGGCTCCGGGTTGATTTTCTCTGAGTCACCAACTCTTTTTGCTGCATAGTTCTGAGTAGAAAAAGTTTGCTGGTCTGCAAACAAGTCATCTGTGATTGCCCAGATGAGCCAACATGTTTCACTGCTTGAAGTAAAGTTTTTTGCTAAAAGGGAAAGTTTTTGTCCCTCTATTCCAGCTGGACAGATAGCAGCAGCAGATCCTCTTTTTTTTCTTTCTTTTTTTTTCAACCCAAACTGAGGAAAAGAAAGTGAGCAGCTTCTTCTTCTATTGAAGACTGCAAACTCCAGCCTATGAATATATTCATGAAAAAGTAAAGGAAAGTGACAAACATTGAATTTGTAGCAGTGTTGAAATTAATGATCAGGCCTGTAATATAATGATTAAATTTGTTTATTTTGTTTTCATCCCATATTTTGCTCTTAAATATATAAAGGAAGAATGATTGTTCCTCCATTAAATATAACAGAGGACATATATTTTGAACGTATTTTATTTTTATTATTTTCTTAATTCTGGAAAAAATGATGGTTCTAAAATCCTTTGCTGGTTCCAGGCAACATTAGTGCAAAGCCAGCTGATCGACTCTTCTTGGCTCTGAGTGACAGACCAGTGCTTTCCCCTACAGCCCTGACTCTGATTATACATGCAGCGCTTCGATAAATATTCTCAGATTAGACCGCATCAATTGATTTTTTTCCACCTTCTCTTTATGAATATTTACTACTGATAAATTGCTGATCAGGCTTCTACTAGGCTGCTCATCGATTGCGGATGTTCCATCCGAGTTCTTGTTCTTTGGGTTTTATCTGGGGAAACAATAAACATATTTTAAGATGCTTCATTTGGCTATCTTAAATATTTCTATGTTGAAGTGTTGCTTTTTCATTAGATAAACAAGTTGTAAGCTTTTTCATCCAGACAAACTCGCACAGTTCTCTTTTAAATGAATTTCTAGTAAGATAATTGTGCTTCAGTTTACACCCTTCTAGGTTCTTTCCCCGATCTGTTGCAGCTGAGGTCCCTCTGGCGGATGTCTCACCCATTTAAGGAATCAATCTGAATGAAAGAGGCAACTTACTTCTAATTTTAACTCAGCTTATTTCTCACAATGTTGGTTTCTCACTCTCAGGTGCCACATCCGGGTGATTGACACCTTTGGCACGGAGCCCGCCTACAATCATGAGGAGTATGCCACTCTTCATGGCTACAGAACCAACTGGGGCTACTGGAACCTTCATGGCCAGCAGTACATGACCATGTTCCGTATGTGGATTCTTGTTGCAAGTTCCTAACACACTTTGCATTTACTGACGTTGAGGATTCATGATAACATCTGGCTGTGGGAGCTGTAAGCTTAAAGGTGCAGCGTGTAACAAAATCAAAAGATCAATGAGAGAAAAAATTTATATATCTTAAAAACTGTCTACAGGTATTACAAAAATTATGAATATGTTTTTATTATCTTAGAATGAGTCATGCCGTGAGTCCACACACACGGCAGCTACTGTATTTGTGCCACCATTTTTACTATGGTGTCTCTGAATGGACAAATAACTCTGTGAAGTGAGAACCCTCTGATCTTTAAAACTATGATAGAAGCTAGAGCACTGTTTTTGTTAAGTAACACTTTAAAAGCAGATAGAAGAGGACAGTACACATGTACACAGTGTTGGAGTAGTTACTTGAAGTACAGTCATCACTGCGCCTGAAGCCACTGACGGATGAAAACTTGTTTATGTCTGGAACAATTTTTGCCACTAAGAGCCATCATCCATTCACAACTGGGCTTGATATTTGAAGTCATCTCTATGCCCATCTTTACCACTAGATGTGAGTAATTCTTACACACTGTACCTTTAAAAAACTGCTTTGTTCAGTTTTTTTTTCCTTTTTTGTCCATGAACGTCAATCAGAAGGTTGTTTTGATGCATTCATGTGGACCAGGTGTCCATGTTGGTTCACTGGAATGGCAAGTAGATTGTGTGAGTTTAAAACTGCCTCGGGCCGTCACAGGCCAGGCTTCCAGCACCAGCCAGAGAACTCCCTGAGAACAGCTGTGCCTGCACAGATGCCTGCAGCTTCTTACTTCTGGCCAAAAACTACACACACATACAGAAATATACAACAACAAAAAACAGTGCTATACTGTACATATACTCATGAAAGATTCAGGAAAACTAGTAGAAGATGAGACTTCAGATGTTTGTACTAGTCTCTAATTAACGCAGCAACAATGAGCTGCCGCTCTGTTTCCAAAACACGGTTATCACAAAGCCTGTCGCTGACAGATGCCAGCTCTCGTCCAAGGTCTGGAACATGATTGAAAAATGTGTGTCTATTTTTTTTCCTTTTTTACAGATCTGTACTGCAGTAGACTTCCTTTGTGTGTAAGAGAAATTAGTATCATTTTATTTCCTGAAACCGGAAAGCTGTGACACATTACAGCGAATATCCAGAACTCTGCTCTGCTCTGCATCTGTGTGGTTACACTTCCAAATATCAGAAAACAAAAAGCCTCCACAACCTCAGTGAATGCATCGTTTTAGCATTTCTTTCTTTTTCTTTAAAAATGATTAAAATATTAAATAGAATTTTTTTTTTTTATAATTATAATAAACAAGCGTCATGAATGCCACACTGCTGATTTGATTCTGTATTATCTGCATGCTAAGCAGTCTGGATAGTCACATCTCCTTTCAGTTTGGCTGCTTGTTTTTAGCCATGAGATGGATTTGTAACTGAGTTTTGCCAATTACTTTGTTTGTCCTTGGCAGCCCACACTCCAGACAACTCTTTTATGGGTTTTGTGGCAGAGGAACTGAACGAGACTGAGCGACTGTATATCCAGAGGAACAAGGTTAACAATATGGCTGTTGTGTATGGGAAGGATGCCAGCATGTGGAAGGTAAAGCATGCCACCATAAGCTCTGCAAAACTATTGGTACATTTAGGATTTTTTCTTTTTCTTCGTGTATGGAAATTGTGTAAGCTTCATCTTAGAAATAATGTAGCTGGGTTTATAGCATGTACTTGTTTTGCATGGAGGAGGATTTGCACCACAGGTTTAACTTTACATGTTTGTTTAATGTGAAACATTTATATTGTAAGTTTGGAAAACTTCCAAATATTACTTTAATTTTTCTGCGATGCACCCACAAGATTTTACATTTCTGGCAAACACTTGCTTCTATCAGGAATCCGGCCTGAAGTGTGATGCTAAAAGAACAATTGCTTTTGTTTAGAGTACATTTTTTCCATCTGAGCTTCTGCCAAGTTTTCTCACTCGCTCTAACTTTGAAGTGTGCTGCAGCCTCCCTCAAGGATTGTTTCACTTTATTCTAGTTGTGACTTTGTTCCTACACTCTTGTTTCTCAGAACAACCTGAGCTGTAGTGTAACATTTGTGAATCTGTAAGATTGCTGTGAGAGAGACCGTGGTGTAAGGGTCTCTGCAGCGAGAGAATAACCCCCCCTTGCTAAGAGCAGCATCCTCCTGTAATTCAGTTTTGAGGTCCACATTAGAGATTTGGGGGTTGTAAAGCTCCTATGCGAAGATAAATGCCAGATACTTTATTATATTTTTCTTTATTTTCCCACTACATCTGACTCTCTTGATTTACTTCTCCTCTCCTCTGTTTTGGACTTTATTTATCATGTCTTGATGCATCATTGATGGATCTCCACAGCTCCAAGTAAGTAAAGGTCCTATTCACTGGCAATATTGATTTTTGTAAAAGACAAAACTCAAACTGTTTTTGGACTTTAATTTTACGTTGCCTGAAACTCTTTTTTTATTTACTTCAGTTGAGAAGACATAAAAAGTAAATACAAGTGTCAAAATCTGTCAACATGAGAGTAACCATAGGAGCATGCTTCAGTATGATGTTGGTTAATCAAAATATTTTTTTCACAGTTGCAGTTGTAAGGAAGAGATTAATTACTCATCAGTGATTGAATGTTGTAATGGAGTATTACTTTATGTAAGAGAGAGTGTGACCTCATCACCATGTTTCTCTAAATCGGATGAAAATTTAGGAAGAACATTTGGCTGATGTATAAATGATTTATACCTCGAAGACACAACCTATTAAATTATTTCGAGCATTCCCACAGAAACACTTTTCCAGTTAAACCAATTCAGGGTTTTATTTATTTATTTATTTATTTTCAGCAAAGTGATTTTAGCAGATTGTCCCCACGGGGCAATACAGAAGACTTACACTGATCTCATTCTTTTATAATACATTTCTGGAGGTACTGAGTAGTTATTATTTATCAACATGATGATGTTTGTACCGGCGAGGATAGCCTCAGCTCATTACACCTGTTTCGGCTTGTTCATTTCAGTAATCAACACCTTTGGGTTTTTTTTCGCTTTGCCCTTTTCAAATGGTCTGACAAATCAGTTCAACTCATTTAATCGGTTGAAGCAGGAGAAATCATTTACAGTGTGTAAAGCTAATATAGTACAAATCAAAACAAGAAAAGGCAAATAAACACATATTCAAATAATCTCATATAAATTTAATTACATTTTGCACTGAATTAAACGTTTTTCATTTTTTTAAGCATCAAAAGACATCCAACTGCTTTTAGGTGAAATCGAGGCAAAAATAATACAAGTTGTATTTGAGGAAGTAGTCTTGTTATGTAGAGCTATACACATTCACCGGACATAGTGGATCATTTGGTTCTTTTGAGTTTGCAGAACTGGGCATCCATTAATCAGGCTTTTTCAGGTATGTAGATATATAATCTGATGCTATTCTGAAGATGGGAATGTTCAGGATAAATACCTCAGGCTCTTTACTGTGTACTTTGCTGAGAATAAAACATATCAGTAGTTAAAGGTAGGTTCCAGGTTTCTGGAAAATCGGCTTGAGCAAGCTAATTTTGAAAATAAACAATTCAGAAGTCCAAACCCCTTTCTTTAGACTTCTCCCCCCCGAAACCACGCCTCCAGAATAGAGGAACGCACAATGTTTGGACGTGCCTCGGGGAGGGGGAGGGACCAATGCCAACAGTTTTTGATTGACATATCACCATCCAATCATTTTTAGACAGGAGGGTCAAATGATTGGATGGTGTATTTCCAGTCCTGTACAATCACCAGGGGACTGATTTTTTTTTTTTAAATGTTGTGAAGGAGCATTGGTTACAATCGGGTGTTGAAGAGGAGTTAATTCAATATTGTAAACAAAATACTGCATGGTGTCACAAATAGGGGGCAGTATAGGATATGTTGCTTGTTGTTGCAATTCAGTAGAAGAAGTAGTTNNNGAAACAAAGCTTCGAGAGGAAAGATAACACCCTGGTTGGACATCAGCAGAAGGGAAATGTAAAGATCTTTTTTTAGGTAATCCTGAGGTTATCAGATATTTTGCCATACCTTGGAAGATGCCGATCACTCACATGAGTTTCAATGCATAAATGTGTTTACAAGCCCCCGATGTGCATCAACCCTTTTTTTTAAACGGACACAAACCCCGTCAAGAACGTATGCAAACTTTTTTGCACCTTAGCAAAAGTCTTTAAATTTTTCGCATCTCTTACTGTGTCCATTCAACTCCTCTTCTTTTTTTTATCCTTGTCCTGTCCAGCGACATGACAAGCAGGATGATAGTCCGGTTGCCATGTTGTGCCTAACAAAATGGCTTTCCCTAGGGGGAGCTTTATAGATATAAAGGAAACGAAGATGTGTTGAAATAAGGCTTCCCTTGGCACTTGAGTATTGTGCTCTCTCTCTCTTTATTTTATACGGTGAGGGTGAATTACATACTATGTCTGGACCTGAAAATGGGAACATAAGAAAGGGGAGGGTAAGAAGAAGAAAGAAAAAGAGAAGGAAAAGAAGAGAAAAAGTTAGATTCAACAGATAAAAAGCAACAACAATTGTACAATCAATACCAAAACAAAAAAACGAACAACTAGCTGCTACACCTGTAAAGAAACTTAACAGAAAGTCAAACAGCTTCTGTAAGACAACAAAGGAGAAAATCATCAGGAGCACCTCTTAAAAACACAAACTCAGAAAAAATATGAACAATGCCAGCAACAAGTAAGTGAAAATATAACTGTGGCTATTGCCAGTTAAACCTGCAGAACAACATGGTGATTGTATAGGCATGTTGGTTAGTCAGTGAATGATTGCAAGTGCAAAATGGGTCATCCGCCTTTTATATACACTACTTACCCAATGCTCCTCTTTTAACAGCTGAACTCAATCTGTCTATTTGCTGTTTATATTAAAGGATAAGGAAAAATTCCTAGCTGTTCTGCATCACTACATGGAGATCCATGGGACAGTGTACTATGAGACTCAGCGCCCCCCAGAGGTTCCTGCCTTTGTCAAGAACCATGGCCTGCTGCCTCAGCAGGAGCTGCAGCAGCTGCTCAGAAAGGCCAAGGTGGGTCTGCACTACGGAGCTCAGAAAATGCTCAAATGCATACATACAGTTTTGAAATATTAGCCTAAACTGCTTTGTGTTGGTTATGATTCTGTTGGGTTGAACTGTGTTATGCAAGTGTAGACTTGAATATGAGCCGAACTGCATGTATGCTAACAAACTGCTGCTGTTTTTTTTTTCATTTCTCAAGCTATTCATTGGATTTGGTTTCCCGTATGAAGGTCCTGCCCCTTTGGAGGCCATAGCCAATGGCTGTATATTCCTGCAACCCAAGTTTAATCCCCCTCACAACTCTCTCAATCACGAGTTCTTCAGAGGGAAGCCCACTTCTAGACAGGTAGACATTTACACCAGGATCCATGTTTGATCTACTTGGTGCAGATAAAATGCTCTGAGCACTGCATTCTCTGATCTTAAATTGAATTAAGAAGACTTCCTGTGATTATGAATATGTTCCTATTATGCCTCCCTCAGGTGTCCTCTCAGCATCCCTATGCAGAGCAGTATATTGGCAGACCACATGTCATCACTATTGACTTCAATAACTCTGAGGAGTTTGACGCTACCATCCGTGAGATCATGAGGATCGATGTAAGTTCATATTTTTGTGCTTTTCATCCAAACATTCTTAATCATCCAACAAAATAAGTGTCTTGTAATGTAATAGGACTCCAAAGTGCACAGTGCTGCATATTATCATAGGTGAGAGCATAATTTGCTCTCTCACACCTCAGTGTGGTTTGACCCACTTTTGAAGTCCGCAGCCTTTTAATAAAGCTCTTAATCATGGCATCTGACGTTACAGCGAAATGCTTAGCTGGCTCCCTCTGTGCTCTCTGCACTCCTAATTGCTTGAGATATTGAGTGGCTCAGTAGGTAAACTGTGCCCACACCTGGTTCTACACAGCAGCTTTTCAGAGTCTAGCCCCACACGCAGGGAGCATTGTTTGCACCAAATCCTATTAATCAATCACACTGTTCTCAATCTGTCAGTAGAACAACACAGAGTTGCTGCCAAGCCTCTCATGGTGCCAAGATGCATGCATGCCTCTCTCTGCCAGGTGTGTCAAATAGACTCTTTGCTTCCTGCGGATGGAAGCAAAACTAAGTCTCAGCTGTGGCACCGTTAAACGCATAAAATGACGATCAAAGGGGAGGGAAAGTAAGAATTAACTTATTAAGGTTTAAAAGATTCTTCCATTTTCCTGGTCTGTGTGATAAATATTACGTTACTATTAGCAGGAGGTTAGTTTTGCCTTTGCACAAAGACTGAAAAAGTCTCTTACAAAATCTTCCTAGGACTGTTAAAGCTTACTCATTAAGACATCTGATCTTGTTTGTTTTCATCATGGTGATGCCAAACCTTCCTTCTCACAAGTGTGTGGGTGTGTCTGTCTGTCTGTGTGTGTGTGTTTGGAAGAGGGGGTCTGTGTTGGACTGTTTCTTGGCTAGAAGCAGCAAGTTCCTGCAGTTTCAGTTGCCAAGCAACTGGCAACTTGGTTACATTTTGGTTTTTTGCCGGACATGTTAATTAATGAGCTTCAGATGTGATGTTGGGGGAATTGTGCTGCCATTGGACAGAGCAAAGCAAGCTGTTCCCTCCAGTTCACAGAGTGCAAAACTAGACTAACAAACTGATGTTAGTAGCTTCAGCTCATGTACTTAATTTGATGATTTACCAACATCAAAGTGGCTTTGACTTAACATTTACCTCTTGGTAAGATGGCAAATTAAAGCTTTTCCAAACTGTCCGACTATTTACAGAATAAACTTTTTATCTTTAACTTATAGATGTTACATTGAATTCTAAGAGTTTGTTTGTCAGGGTAAAATCTGATCCTTACCAGGTCTTAAAATAGAGGTAGAGGACTTGATTGGGCCATTTCTGTTGTCGATGAGCGGCTATGTCTGGGATAATTATCCTGCTACAGGCACAACTGCAACCGAGCTTTAGCTGTGAGACAAATGGCCTCACATTTAACTCTAAAATACTTCAGAATAAAGACGAGTTCAGTTTGCATGAAATGTTTGTGCTGATATGCTGTGTTTGCCATGTTCTTTTTTTTCTTTCTTTTTTTTAAAGAAAGAATTGACTTTTCCTTGGCTTCCCTTTTTTTTTTTAAAGCCTTACTTTGTTCGTCTTTTTAAAAATTATTCTGTCATGAACTTTAACATTTAACATGCTAACTGAGGCTTGAAGAATGTGAGATGTAGCTCTTAGTTTTTTTTGTGTTTTTTTGCCAGTTTCACTGACCTTCAAGTGAACTTGCTGGAATGTCCACACATGTGATTGGAAACTATCCTAAATTCTTTCCAACTGTAAAATCATGGACTCCAAACTGGTTGGAAAGGGCTCTTATAACCCTTCTCAGATAATATGTCATGCATTGTTCCATCAGAGGTTGTATTTTTCTGGCAAGGACCAGATCATTCTTTTTAACGCCTTTATATCTCAGATGATTATAGTAGATGTAATAGATAATATTAATGAGATAAGTTTTAGCACAAAATCATGTATGTGCTGTTCTGTTTGTATTGATGGCATGCAGTTAAAGAATACTTCAGCCAGCTTATTACTTATGAACTTATGAATATTTGTTCATATGCTGCTAAGCATATG
>JAPMNP010675364.1:0-13504 GCA_029874935.1 Atherina boyeri | reverse complement strand
TAATGAGTTCAGGCAACTGAGAACTTTCTTCAGCCAATGGATTTTAGTGTTTTAGCAACTGAGAAAAACTGTAATTGTGTCAGGGTTAGTTACATTCTTGTGACCCCCTGGGCTTATCTTGAGACCTTTTTGGTGGTTTCTTCACACTAATAGCCAATCCTCAGACATGTAGCTGCGGTTAAATTTAATTGTCAAGCATTTTAAAATATGTACTTAAACTACTTAATGCTTTATTTTACTTACATGTAAGCATCCGACCCAAAACAAACTTTATTCTAGACCTGTCTTTGTCTTAGCTCTTGTGGTACGCAGCAAATTTTACTGGGCATGTGCAGATATGCAGACGCAGAAAGTGCTCTACTAGTTGTGTCACTGGAACTTTAATCCTTGAATAAAAATACTTTTCTGCTTTAGGAAAACCTGTTTGTGCAGTGTTCTTCAAGTCAGCTCAGTTGGTGCTTAAAAATGCCTTGAATAATTTGTACAGAGCTACACCGCATGATTGATACATGTAAATAAGTTAGGAGATCTGACAACAAACATTGCTTCATGCATCATTTCAGTCTTTCCAACTCTGTCTTGATAAGGAGATAAATAATGTAAACCAATCAGTTAATATCAGGAATAAGGTGTCTTATCTTTACTACCTAACATGCTCACACCAGCTGTATTCCTCAGGAAAAGGAGGGAATCCAGTGGGAGGCCAAAGATGAGGAGGAAGATGAGGAAGAGCCTGCATGTGAGGAGGAGGATGACCACATGGAGTTTTGTAGAGTGTGTAAAGACGGAGGAGAACTTCTGTGTTGTGACACCTGCCCGTCGTCTTACCACATCCACTGCCTCAACCCACCTCTGCCTGAGATCCCAAATGGAGAGTGGCTTTGCCCGCGCTGCATGGTGAGCTTTTCTCACTCCCGGTGGGATTTCACATAAATTTTTACTGCTGTGCTCAGCCAGTGATGCAATACGGGTGCAAAAATTTGAAAATTGATATAATAACCTTATGACAATCACCCCATACATATTCACCTTCATCTAAGCAAGCATTGAGTTTGAACATAATCTTTTGTTGCCTAATTCTATAGAAACATGCTTATACTATAGTTAAACTTCTAATATGTGCCATTTGGTTCCTGAGTGGTACTTGTAAAGTATTTTTTTTGTTTTTAATAAAAAATATACACTTTAGTTTATTAATTATGATTAATTATAGGAAAGTTATATAAAATGTTTCTATGACAGCTTCTCATTATGATTGCTTTTTTTCCCTTAGTGCCCTCCTCTCAAAGGTAAAGTACAAAAGATTCTGCACTGGACGTGGGGAGAACCCCCGCTGCCGGCTGAACTGCCTCCAGGCCCTGATGGAAAGCCAGGCGATCCACTCACAAATCCCCCACTCAAGGGCCACCCAGAGAGGGAGTTCTTTGTAAAGTGGGCTGGCCTTTCATACTGGCACTGCTCCTGGGTCAGCGAACTGCAGGTGAGATGCCAGAAGAAGAGCCTATCTCTAACTAACATTTGCCCAGAATATCAAAGTGCTCACTTTGTCAGGAGACTATTTTAGTAGATATTTTGCATTTTTGGTTTGTATAAGTCTGTGCGAATAGTCTGACATGCAAAACCATCCAAACTACAATCCCAAAAAGTATGCAAAGCATAACACTCAAATCCGGTATCATCAAATTTATTGGTGAAAGATTTTGGACTAATTTTGCTGCCGTTTTCTCCTGATTAAATCTATTCTGGAACTCTGCGTAGTTATGCTGCAGATGAATCATATGATATGGAGTAAGAATATCTTTTACCAAAGTTGATTCTTGAGTTGAAACCAACAATACTTGCCTATCGTGTTTGCCCTGTGGTTGTGCAGTTGGAGCTGTATCACACAGTTATGTATCGGAACTACCAGCGGAAGAACGAGATGGACGAACCTCCACCATATGACTATGGTTCTGGAGAGGAGGAGCTTAACAATGAGAAAAGGAAGAGCAAAGACCCTCAGTATGCTGTGATGGAGGAGCGCTTTTACCGCTATGGTATTAAACCAGAGTGGATGGTTATCCATCGGATAGTCAACCACAGGTGCCTGCACACTGTTGCACACACTCTAACAACACTGATGTATTTACAATAGCTGATAGTTCACAGAGCTGATGTGGCGCTACAGCTGAGTTCATTATTGCTGTCATCTCACATTCACTTTCTCTTTATGTTTTTATATAGATGGAGATTTATCAGCACATTTGATAATATATTATAAACTTGATTTTTTTCTAATCATAAGAAATTATAACAGATATGAATATTTTAAAATTAATTATTGATAAGGGTGAATACACCCTGGAAAAACTCTTTGCTCTCTGTTTTTGTTTATGTTTATATATTGTAGCTTTGACAAGGATGGTGATGTGCATTATCTGATCAAGTGGAGAGACCTACCATATGACCAGTGCACCTGGGAGGTGGATGATTTTGACGTTCCAGAATATGACAGACATAAAGCTTCCTACTGGGACCACAGGTTGGTTGAAAGCCTTTTGCCTGCTTTTTTCTAATTGTGTGATGACATCAGTGAAAAATATTAAAAAACACAGAATGAACACCATTCGTAGAAAAGCAAACAAAGACATGCATCTGTGATGCATCTGTTTGAGACATTTGTCTCAAAAAGGAAATTAATATTGCAATCTTTTTTCAGAGAACAAATTTTAGGAGAGGATCAGCGCCCTCTTGTGGTGAGGAAAGGAAAGAAGCCCAAAGAGGACCATCAAAAGAGAGAAGTCCCTCCTGATGCTCCTATCATTGATGTACGCTGCCTACGATATATGTTTTTAATGAAAAATAGAGACCTACTCGGATTGCAGCAGCATGTTGCAATTTTGAATATCTTAAGATATAAAGCTGTTATACACATGTAGTCTAAAATTACAAATGCCCAGTCCCTTTCTTAAATATTGTGTATATAAATCCACCTCACGCTGGCCAAAGTGCGGCCCAGTTTTTTTACTTTAAAATGTATAACTGCTACAAGTTATGACTGTTTTTTACCACCACTAGCCAACCATCAAGTTTGAGCACCAGCCCTGGTACATTAATGCCACTGGAGGAACACTGCACCCATATCAACTGGAAGGCCTGAATTGGTTGAGATTTTCCTGGGCACAGGGCACAGATACCATCCTGGCTGATGAAATGGGTCTAGGAAAGACTGTACAGACAATAGTTTTTCTCTACTCACTGTATAAAGAGGTAAGGCTGGAAAAATGTCCTCTTTTATCATATTACGATCAAATGTAAAACGTGTGCATATATGCACCCCTTACTGACTAAATATTAATATGTCTTTATATTAAATCCTTTTGCATCTTTTGAAAACTATATGATGAAAACAGTCTTTCTTTTGTCTGTGATGTACTGAAGGAGTGGCTTAGTCATGTCTTCCTTTTTTTGTCAGGGTCATTCTAAGGGGCCTTTCTTGGTGAGTGCACCTCTGTCCACTATCATTAACTGGGAGAGAGAATTTGAGATGTGGGCTCCAGATTTCTATGTGGTTACTTACACTGGAGACAAAGACAGCAGGGCAATTATCAGGGAGAACGAGTTCACGTTCGAAGACAGTGCGGTTAAATCTGGGCGCAAAGTTTTTCGTATGAAGGTACTGTACCTCATGCTCGTCTCGTGCTGGCTATCAAATGTTATATTTGACATTGTACATAATATTTTATTTCTACCACTGCAGAAAGACACTCCTATCAAGTTCCATGTACTGCTGACATCTTATGAGCTGATCACTATTGATCAAGCCATTCTGGGCTCCATCACCTGGGCCTGTCTGGTTGTAGATGAGGCGCACAGACTGAAGAACAACCAATCGAAGGTTAAACAACATTTTTGATCCACCTGTTAGCAATTACATGCTTCCTTTAACTTGTTCTAATTAAAATAAACAGCATTATATTGCTAAGAAACTCACAAATACAAAGAGCTATAGTGTAGATGTTGGTGAAGAAGGAGAGTTTTATAGTGCATATATGTCCTGCTCAGTTTTTCAGAATTCTCAATGGGTATAAGATCTACTACAAGCTGCTGCTCACTGGAACACCTCTTCAGAACAACCTGGAGGAGCTGTTCCATCTGCTGAACTTCCTCACCCCAGAGCGCTTCAAGTCAGTCCTGCCTCTTTTCACTTGTTTTGATTCTACCTCCCCACTAGCTAACACATCTTATGAAATTATATTCAGGCATAGATCATGTTTGGTTTGATTGTTTTGCTTGAATTAGAGATGTTCAGTCTGTCTTGTTACTTGATTCTTCTTTGTGTGATTTATTCTTTGCAGTAACCTGGACGGCTTTTTGGAGGAATTTGCCGATATCTCTAAAGAAGACCAGATTAAGAAACTCCATGACCTGCTCGGACCTCACATGCTCAGGAGGCTCAAAGTTGATGTGTTTAAAAACATGCCTGCAAAGACAGAACTGATTGTCAGAGTAGAGCTCAGTCCCATGCAAAAGTATGTGTGTTTTTAAATAAGATTCTTATTTTTGGAGTAGGAATTTAATTCTACATTTATAACGTCTAAATTAAACCAGATGATCTGACAAAAGTGAGAGGAATTTTGTTTTCATTTGGATTTCTTCTGCCCAAATCTCTGTGATCTCTGATCTCCTGCAGGAAATATTACAAATTTATCTTGACACGGAACTTTGAGGCTCTGAACTCTAAAGGTGGAGGGAACCAAGTGTCACTACTCAACATTATGATGGACCTGAAAAAGTGCTGCAACCACCCCTACCTGTTCCCTGTGGCTGCCGTGGTAAGCCATAAAAACAAAAAATAAATGAAACATTGTGATCACTGCAGGAGTATTAGTTTAAAGAACATGCATCATCAGAGAATGTTGCCCTCATGTGCTACTTGGTTTCACGCCATCTATAAAAACTACTCCAGGAAGTACTTCTGTATCTGATGTCTGGAATTGATTTATATTTTGAAGGAGGCTCCTGTTTTACCCAACGGCTCATATGATGGCAACCAGCTGGTGAAGTCCTCAGGAAAATTGACGCTGCTTCAGAAAATGCTTAAGAAACTCAAAGATGAAGGACACAGAGTTCTTATTTTCTCTCAGGTAATAGTCAAACTCATACTGTGTCTTAGATAGAAACCATAGCCATAAAAGTGACTATCGAGTTATTGGTTGCAAATGATCCGATATTCTGGATTTTCAATGAAAGCACAGTTTTAACAATTCCAAGTTTATGCCATCTTGTTTACAGATGACAAAGATGCTCGATCTGCTTGAGGATTTTCTAGAGTTTGAGGGTTATAAATATGAACGTATTGATGGGGGGATTACTGGAGGCCTGAGGCAGGAGGCCATTGACCGTTTCAATGGTGAGTTTTTCTCAGACTCTTTTTGTGTAAGTTTAGATTGGTTTCACGTTTTCCCCAGGCTTGCTGCCACTTTACCACACTCTCTTGCACACAAAGCAATACTCTTTTTTTGTTTTTTTTGTTTTGTATCACAGCTCCGGGTGCACAGCAGTTCTGCTTCTTGCTTTCAACACGAGCTGGAGGACTGGGCATCAATCTGGCTAGTGCAGACACTGTCATCATCTATGACTCTGACTGGAATCCACACAATGACATCCAAGTACTGATTTCTCACAGAAAGTATAATGGAATCTTGCATGCATTTGCTACATTTTGATATTTAAACAGATTTCAGTTGTTTACTGCTCTTTGTCCTTACAATTTATCTCTCACTTCTCCTAGGCTTTTAGCAGAGCCCACCGTATAGGTCAAAACAGGAAGGTGATGATCTACCGTTTTGTGACTCGAGGTTCTGTGGAGGAGAGAATTACTCAAGTGGCGAAGAGGAAAATGATGCTGACTCACTTGGTGGTGCGACCTGGCCTTGGCTCCAAAACTGGCTCCATGTCCAAACAAGAACTGGATGACATCCTCAAATTTGGAACTGAGGAGCTTTTTAAAGATGAAATGGAGGCAGCACGAACCATGGGTATGTATCTATAACATCCTCTCTTTAATTTTCAAGCCGGTCTTAAGATTGCTTTTTAAATGTAAATTGGCACTTTGTAATTGACATTAAGTAGAAGTCGAAGGGATTTTTATAATTGAATTCAAACCTTTATGTTCAAATTTGAATGTCAAATCATAATTTATTAATAAATTTGAAATTTAATTAATTCATCTATTTGTTTAAATGTACAAGCAGACTTTTTAATCAAATTTGGTCAGTGTATGTTTTGGTCATTGGATTTACCAATCAGAGGCACGTATTAAAAAATGAAAAATTAACCTTTATTTGGTGTGTGTTTTAAAAAGAAAAAGCTAAAATTTAAATTAGAGGCATTTTCCTTTAAACTCTTGAAATGAAATGAACAAGTATTTTAGAAAATGGCTTGATTTTGGTTTTAAAGTTTTCAGGAAAAGAAATTTAAATCACTAATTTCAGACAGCAAGTGTTGGTTTATGTGGACAAATCACAGAGAGGCTTGATGGTGGAAGAGACTTAAAGGTTAAGCGGTTAACGGTAAAGCCCCGTTCCCACCAAGGCGTCTGGCTCTGTGTGAGACCACATTTGTTTCCACAGCAAAAACTGGGAAGGATACCATGATGTCCGATATGAGCTGTCCTACCTTTGTGGGGTGGGGACTCTTCCATTGGGGTCCCAATCTTACCAATGAAGAGTGGAGTTTGACACACTGCAATTTATTTATTGGCTGAAGCAGCCATCTAAAATATATGTTAAATATATACTGTGTTTTTTTCTGTTGTTTTAAGCCAAGAAGAAAGAAAACAACCTTCTGGATGTCCACCATTCTCCTCTTTTTTTCTGGGTTACTATTTTTGTTGAAATTCAAGGAAGGTGTTGCGCTGCTATGTCACTGACCTGAATTTAATCCTTGATTTTGAACTAAAAAATAAGTAACAAAAAAAAAAATCCAATTTTAATGTATTTTTCATAATAGGATTTGATCCTTCGCTTAACATGTACTTTATAAATATTGGTAACTTTCAAAATTTTGTAATCACTGAAAGGGTTATTATGATGCTTACCTGAAATCGGAAACATGTTCAATCCGCCACTGTTTGCAATTTACTATCAATGCCAAGAATGTAGCAATTAGGAATGCTTTCAAGTATTCGTCAAGATACACCAGCATTAATTGTTAAATTTTACTATATGACTGATGTGAAAGAGTTATATTTATTCAATTATCCTATGATATTCTGATATGTTTTAATTTTTCTTGTCACTTTCAAATCCAGAAAGGATGTTTCCTGTTGTGTTTTCTGAAACTAAGTATAATACCAACAAAATGGCCCCCTTTGTAGGGCAGACAGCAAACCTGCAGATCAAAATGCATGCATAAATGAACAACTCCCATGTTGGAGAGTTCCTAAAATATTTCCTTTTTCTGCTCAAAACCTTTTTATATTATCCAAAATCTACAAGCTTTTTGTCTGTTTTAAAATGCTCCTTGTTTGTAACTAAAAGTTTCTTATCAACAGGGGATAACAAAGATGGTGAGGAGGGCAGTGTGATCCACTATGATGATGATGCCATTTCAAAGCTGCTTGATCGCAGCCAGGATGCCACTGAAGACACAGAGATACAGAACATGAACGAATACCTGAGCTCCTTTAAGGTGGCACAGTATGTGGTGAAAGAAGAAGATGGAGAGGTGAGAGTATAACAAGATTCCTTAGCCTAAGAACACATTCAGATCAAAAACATGAAAAAGGGATCACAGGCTAGCTGTAAACATGGTTTGGTTATTTATTTATTTATGATTAATTCTGCAAGTTCAAAGATGGAGATGGTTAAATTCAAAACAGGATATTCTGCTACTTTAACCTGCAAGCCAGCCGATAAAGCTATGAATGACATTCCTTTTTTGTTGGTGTGTGATGTTTTTCACATGCACGGGGGCACACACATATACCATGAGCATGTCACACATCCTCTGATTGACTTAAGAGACTTTTGGCTCTGATGTTTTATACACTAATAATAGTATCAATATTTGACAACAAAAAGGTCTAAATGATGCTGAATGCTGTAGGAGAAACTTTCAAAATCTTTATATGGATGAATATAAATGTCAAAACTTGGGTAATGTTTCACAGTGTTCAAGGAAAAGTACCATTTTTTTAAACTTGGACTTTATTTATAGAATGAAATACGTTCATAAACTCACCTGGACAATGTTGGAGTTACTTGAAGTCTATCGGGAGATATTTAGATCCATCTCGCTGGCGTATATATCCATTCAATGGAAGTAGTCAGGGCAACATATTTTGCCTCTAAATAAAACATTATTTGCCACAAAACGCCTTCGTTTCACCAGTGTTTAGTTATTAGTTGCTGTACTATCCCTCTGTGCCTTCAGTTTTCAGGTTTTGTTGTCATACAAAACCATAGATATAGAGACACAACCCGGTTACAACTACGACACCACAGAAGAAAGTGCCTTTGATTATGCCGTTGCCTCGACAACCCCAGCATGATGGATCTAGATATCTCCCAATAGATTTCAAGTAACTCCAAAATTGTCCGGGTGAGTTTATGAACATATTTCATGCTATGAATAAGGTCCAGGTAAAAAAAAAAAGTATTTTTCATTTAATAAAGTCACAACTAATTCAGATTCTTATTTATGGGCAACATGCAACACCAAGACATACAAAGGCATGCATACGCTGAAAATCAGTTTACTGTTTAATCGTAATAAAAACAATGTGAAAAATCTGATTAGACATTAACGTAATAATATTCAGATTAGAATGTATATGAACTATTGGCATTAAGACATTTCTTTATTTCTCACCAGCATTTACTCACGGTGCTTGTTTTTGAATTTAGGAGGAGGTGGAGCGGGAGATAATCAAGCAAGAGGAGAATGTGGATCCTGACTACTGGGAAAAGCTTCTCCGTCATCACTATGAGCAGCAGCAGGAGGATCTGGCCAGAAACCTAGGAAAAGGCAAACGCATCCGGAAGCAGGTCAACTACAACGATACGACCCAGGAGGACCAAGGTATGCCTCATCAGCAGAAACACAGACCTGGTCAGTCAGGACATACATGTCTGGCTTTATTGTGCTGTCATAAGCTTCCACCAAGAAGTGCTGATCATTAAGATTGTCAGTGGAAAAATATTCTCTGGCAGTATTATGTAAAAAAACTGCCATGTATGAGAGCTGGGATTTGGCATTTTTGCAATATTTGCAAAAAGATTACGAGCACCCTGGAAGAGGAAAACAGAACGAAATGGGTTTCCCGGCTTTTTAGCTAACAGCTTATCAGCTGGCTCGTTGACATAAAGCAGAGAAAACATAATTTTTTAAATAAATGAGGGCTCATGTTTGGGATTTGAGTGAATATGTTTCATATTTTCCCAGTAGATATCAAACACAGTGTTTTGAATTGACATACACTGTATGAAATAGATGGATATAGTTAATGATGGTTGGTTGAGTTCGGCAGTTGTCAGTCACATGATGGCCCCTAAAAACCCAAACGGGTAACGCATTTACTAAGTTCACGTTTCATTACATGTACGGTGCAGATCTTTTTTTTTTAATGTTTACTGTACAGTTAGCATCACATAACAGATACAGTACTGTTGCTTTCTTTTGATTCTACTCCAGCTGAGGCTCATAATGAGCTCTGCAGTGCTATACATTGATCATGGAAGCACTGCAGAGCACTGATTGGTCAGAGAGTCATCATTTTAGTATAAACAACAATGTCTTGGCAGCAGGCCACACCAGCGCTCTTCCCTGTTAGATAAAGAAAGTTTAAAGTCTACCAAACAACTGGTAGAATAAATCTTCGATGTTTCAGGTTTTTTTGTGCACAGATTCTATATGGTTTGCATAACTAATAAAATCATGAATATGACAGTACCGCAATGAATAGATATACAGATAATTTTTTTCTTCTATCGATCTGATGGTCAGAGTTGAACTTCATTGTTATCAGTTTTTAGCCATTCATCTTCTATATCCATTTTATCCAATCCAATGGAGGCTAGAGCCTAGAGGCAGGTACAGCCTGGATAGGTCGCTTGTCCACCACAGGGCCAATTGAGAATCTACAAAACAATCATGTTTTTGTACTGTGGGATAAAGAACAAGTTCCTGGAGAACGAAACCTATACATGGATGCGGATAGCATGAAAACACCACACAAAAAAGCCCTGCCCGCGACTCAAACCAGGGAGTTTCTTGCTGTGCGGAGACAGTGCTAACCATCACACCTTCATGCAGCCTAATTTTTTGTGATGACTCGCAAAGATAGTCAAACTCATCTCTACTAAAAACCCATCGCAATAATCAATCTATACACCTGTAGTACCCACTTGCATGCTGCTTTGGATAAAAGCATCTGTTAGATTGGTATAATGTGACAAACACACACCCAAGAAAGTGATCTCTGTGTAGCCTCGGCTTCAGTCATGTTGAGTTGAACCATACTGTACTGTAATCATTTCTATATTATTTGACCTTTTTTCTTTCCTTTGCTCCCATAAAAGTTGCCCCCTGCTGGCCGTCACACAAAACACAGTTTAAGGCGCATCTGCATTGTTTTATTTTTTCAGGCTGAAGGCTGCATTCATCTATTTTCATACAGTCAAATAATCTGCTAAACAGATAATCTTAAAAATTAAAGGTGGCACAGAGGATTTTTCTTTTTTGACAAAATTTTAGTCTTTGCTAAAACCTACTGGAGAGATATGTAGCAGGCCCATACTTATGAAAAACAAAAAAAAAGTTAAAAGAAATAGTGAGTTTGGACGTGGTGGATCCCAAAAAACAATAGCCAATAGAAAACGACCCCTGGTCATGCAATATTGGTTGTTGGTACATCAATCATCCTCTCTAATTTTTGGGTAATAGGGGGGCTTTTCATAGGAGGATAGGTGGGGGAGGAGGCGGTCTCATGTGCATATCATTTTAAATGATTCTAACCGTCGCAGACCTGGAAAATCCTCTGTACCACCTTTAAGATATGTATACTCTTGTGTTGTAATTCTTAACAAGAGCATTTAGCCTCTTTGAGACTTCCCACATAATGTGTGACTTCATAATGGCCCAAAGCTTTTGTTCTTCATAGATTTATGAAGTCTTCCCAACAGCATTCAGAGCACTTCTTTTCAATAGTTCATCAACTTCTCTGTCTATTGCATTTGTCCTATAGTTGATCTTTTAAGAGTGTGTAAAGTTTTCAAAGCCCATTGAAGCTTGGAGTACTCTCGAAGTTAAAGTGAGTGTCTGCTGTAGTTGTTAGCTCTCACCTCACTTCCAGAGGACAGAAGTGGTGCATAGTGTGCATGCCCAGCAGTTCTGTAGTGGTCTGTAGTAATCTGCAGTGCCATGGCGCCCTCAGGTGGCCACCAACAGAAGCGAATGCAATGTACTGTTTCTCTTTGATGTGTGGCTCAGAATGGCAGGATGATCTTTCAGACAATCAGTCGGAGTACTCCGTGGGGTCCGAGGATGAGGACGAAGATTTTGAGGAGAGGCCTGAAGGTATCCTCATTTGATTTTTTTTCTTTTATTTTTTTTTGCTTATTGTATTTACGGTCCCAAGAAATACTGAATCACACAGATTAGTGTCAGTCAAGGTTGTATGTAAAGGTTGTATTTGCAATGTTTCTAATAAAGGTTTCGTCTGGTCTTTGGCAGGTGGACGCAGACAGTCTCGTCGGCAGCTCAAGAATGAGAAGGACAAACCTCTGCCACCCTTACTGGCACGTGTTGGAGGTAGTATTGAGGTAGGAACTCTAAGACATTTAAATGTCTTTTTGCAAGATAGCTGTAAAAACCACATATTGAGTATTTGTGTTGTCTTAATAACTTTGTAAACTGTGCTTGAAAAGACAGCATTTGGATAGAGAACCACAATTGGGCAGCATGTCAGGAAGCATCAATGCTCTGCGTCTTGTGGTTCTCTTCCTTGTGTATCAAGCAAACAATGACACAATGAGGATCACATTGTTTACAGTCTAATATCCAGCATGTTGTCATATTCATGAGAATATACTGTACTTGTTTCTGAGGCTTCTTTGTTTGCTTTCTCTTTCTCATATATTTACACTATCTTTTCTTCTTCATCACAAGGTCCTGGGCTTCAATGCTCGCCAGAGGAAAGCCTTCCTCAATGCCATTATGCGCTGGGGCATGCCTCCTCAGGATGCCTTCAACTCACATTGGTTGGTTAGGGATCTAAGAGGGAAGAGTGAGCGAGAGTTCAGGTGATGCCCTAAACTAGATTTCGCCATAATGCATTAAGTATGGACTTCTTCTTAAATCCTGACCTAGTTTTTATGCGAGAGAGGAATAATAATGCTAATTATTGTTGTAATAATAATTACAAATAAGATCATAAAAGGCAATTCTGGGCATTTTCATCCTTTCGACTCCATGAATATTAACTTAGTGCAAACTTCAAGAGGGTTCATATANTTTATAGTTGTGTTGTTGCTGCTGCCACCGCCTATACAACTGATGCTACTGTTGTTATGACTGATATATGTTTCATTATTATCTCTATTAGTGAGCAATATCACTTTTGTAACCAGCACTTAAGTAAATATAGTACATATAAATACTTTTTTGAGAATTGTTCCTATTTACCACTTTTTATATGGTAGCTGTTGAATTATACTTTGTGCAATTCTAATTTACAACAGCTAAATGTTATTTGAAGCTATCGCTCCACCATTATAAATAGACAATCGAAGTACTAAATTCCCTTCTACACCTTTTTGTGTCTTAAGAGTAAAATTGGACTATATAGGCTTTTGGGTAACTCATCAATTGTCAGTAGATCAAAAACTACAATGTAAAATATCCGCAGTTTATAAAATTCCCATGTTCCCTGACTAAAGCTAGCTGTTATTACTGATATGTCTGCTGATAATATCAAGTTGCTTCTTCAGCCACTGTCACAGCTATAGTGCAAAATACACAAAAAAAGATTGGGATTTAACTTTTAGAAAATGAATCATTAAATGTATTCTAATGACCTCCAATTAATGTAGCATGTGACATTTGATTACTTATATTTTCTCCAAAAAAGAAAGAGGTAAATACAACAAGATAACTAATCTTCAGGTGAAACATCTCTAACTTACACCTTTTGGTTTGACAACATCTCAGCTTTTTCACTGCTTGGAAGAAGGCTTTACAATGTTTAGGGTTAGAATTATATTTCTATATTAGATAAAAAATGTTTCATCTAATGGATTTGGAGCACCTACGTGTGATCTTTTACAACGTTATGGTCACTTTCTTTTGCATGGTTGGTTCCAAGCCTAGAAGAGACTCAAGTAGACATCAAGATTAAAACAAACAAACAAAAAAAATGTTTGTCATCAAATTCATTAACAGCACCCACATTTTAAATGATTCATATTAAATGAATGGAGCCAGTATGAATGGAGAAATTGTTGGTTTGATGACAAGATCC
>JAPMNP010675315.1:0-12739 GCA_029874935.1 Atherina boyeri | reverse complement strand
TGTGTGTGTGTGTGTGTGTGTGTGTGTGTGTGTGTGTGTGTGTGTGTGTGTGTGTGTGTGTGTGTGTGTTTTACATCATTAGATAATTTTGAATGAAACCTCACCACTGACTCCGGACTGTTTATTTTATGTGATTGAAAAGATCATTGTATTCTACTATTATAAATTCACTGTTAATATTGTTAATACCAAGAAGTATAGTAGGAGCTGAACGACCAACGCATTGAAAGGGCTCCTAATTCAGACATTGTCACTAGATTGGGTAAACATTATTAGTAGTTGTCATCCCATTTGTATGGACAGGATCATATCCATAACTTGATCACCAGCACTGATATTGGAAGAGTCCAGATTAGAGGCGATACTCAAATTTTTCCTGTTTATATGATTCTATTGGTTTATGCTACTTTTTCATCAATAATTTGAATGAAACCTCACCACTGACTCCGGACTGTTTATCTTATGTGATTTATAGATACTTTTAGCCCCTTAAAGGAAAATCACAATTGTACAGCGTGCATTAATATTTTTATTGCAACAACGATATGAAACATAGATAAAACTCAAGGACATAAATACTTTTGCAATTGTAAACTAATTATTAATATGAGATTATTCATATTTATCGAATGGAAAATAATAAAATACAATATATTAGAGTAGTACAATAAATATAAAACACAATGTGAAATAATCTGAATTTAACCGGTAAATTATCAAAACCTCATCATCACTAATAGCTGCATCATCGTGACATCATGACATCTTACAGTATATGCTGCTATAATCATGTGACATAGAATAAATACACTATTGCTCGGATATATATTCTATTGGCTAAAACTCTCAGAAGTGAAATTACATGCTTTGTATCCGCAAAGTGTTATTGAATCTGGCTGATTTCGAAGTATCTACTCCAGAGTATCGATACACCCATCCCTACACTCTGTTGTGTGACTGGAATACAGTTCTGGCAGACCTCAAATCCTGAGCATAACGGCATTTTTAGGAAAATCTACGCAAAATTAAAACATTCAAACTTTGACAATGAGATCCCAGTAGATCTTAAAGTAATAAGATTATTGAATTATCTTTTTTTTATCTACAAAGTCTCTCTCAGGTCTAGCGAGATTGTTGCTATTGTGGTTACTATTGGCTGTATGCCGTCAATGGGCTGGGTTCCATTTCTGTCAGCCAGAGGTATGAAGGGTTTATGGGCTTGCTCTAGGTCTATTTTCATGTCTATTTTAGAAAATACAGGAGGTTTTCTGTTCTTTTTATTTGCAGGTTTGCAATAATATCCAATTAAGCACAATAATATTTTGACCTGGTTTTTATGTTACAATTGTGACTCGAAATCACATTTACTCACAAGGAAAGTCGAAATGGGTGTGTGCGCAGATCAAATATTGAACTACTATTTTAAAAACCACGATCAATATGGCGTTATACAAGTCTTTATAGACCACATAGTTAATTAAGCTCTGCTTTACTTTAATTTATTCAATCAAACTGGACTAAAACCCTAGCAGTGCATTATTTGATTACTTATGTCCAAAAAATACTGAAAAGGTTTTATGTCCAGTTTAAAAACCATATGCTGTTGCTTTTTGCAAATAGTTTTTACATTCCAATATGATTTCAACAAAACTTTTTCATTCATTTCGTGTTTTTTCTCAACGATTAATGAAATTGTAGCTTTGTCGGAAATATGTAGGAATTTGTAATTTGTAGGAAATTCACAAAATGTTGTACATAACTTTTGTGTACAATATTCAATAAACAGGTTTTAAATTTGTTGGTTTATTGGTTGAAGTGATAGAAGATGCTGTTCATGGATGCCACTACTGTATGTTCAACTAACTAAAAACAGCATAAACAGTGTTTGTGTTTCATGTTTTGTACTGCAAAGAAGGTTTTATCACATGCTGAATAAGGCATTCATTCTGATAACTTTGTCAGTTTTATATTTAATGACCCTATGTGGCCCAAAAAAAGTTAGAAAATATCTTATAAATCCACTTATAAAAGTCCTCAACATAACCCAAAACCCCCCCCCAAAAAAACTAATATATACTAGATAAAACTATTATCATATATGACTGATCTGTTAACAAAAGCGAACAATGAGGCAAACACAGTTTTACTTTGCTGATTTTTTTTTCAGAAATCTTTGTATTTTGAATCATTTCTTCCCTGAATCGCTTGGTATTAGCTATAATTGGATGAATTAGAAATATGCTATATATGGCTCAGAATAAAAGTGGAGGAAAGTTAACTTAATAAAAGGCAAAGCCTGAAGAAAATGAGTGGTAGAAAATGAATGTTGAACAGTATAATTAATATTGGAGGATCTGAAGTTGATGGGTAGTAATATATGTGCCTATGTAATTAAGGCTTCTGACGGCTCTTTTGGAGTTTCAGGAGGCCTTGTTAGCGCAGCGGTAGAGATACTACCTGTAAGATAATATGTTTCAAAGCTATAATTATTAGTAGGGAAAGAAGACCTATTTTCAGACCTCTAACGAATCACTTTTTCCATTACATCTGGTAAAGGTGTTAATGACTCCTTGTCTTTTTGATTTCTCACTTTGAATTATGAAACGCCTGTATCACTTGAAGTATAGCTGAGAGGTGAATTTAAAGTTGGAATGCATAGAAGGAATATGTGATTCAATTCATATATTGTAGTTTTCACACAAAGACTTTCTAAACCTCAAAGTAAAACCTGGAAACAAAGGAACACACTAAAGCTTCAACTAAAGCTGCAATTTAAACAAAAACGGGGTTCAGGAGGTCAGCTGATCATTAAAAAGATGAGATTAATTTAGAACTAGTGAAACAGAAATACCTTGGACATGTTTCCATAAAATTTTCACAACAGTGTTTTCTTTGTTCTTTTCTTTCTATATTAAACCCTGGCTGATAAGCATTTCATTTCTTTTTTTTTTGGTTTTACCTGTTCAGATTAGATCTGCCCCATCAGTTTACAATCCACACTGTAAATGTACGCTGGGAGATCACTTTATTTCATAGACTTACAAACATCTGGTAGTAGTGATGTTGATGATTATGATGATTGTTGTTTTAAAGAAAACAAAGACGTGTTTTCTACTATCCCGCTGTCTTGTTCGAAACATGCATGATGGACTTGAAGGGAAGTGTGGGCTGTGAATGACTAATAGAGCTGCTCATTCCAAAGAGTTCATAATGGAGGTGTTAATGACCATGTTGCTTAAAGGTTACCTCTGAGTGGTGTTTTCTTTCCCCGTTACGTCAACACCTTGATGCTCCCACCAACGTGTTCTCTTTGTTTCTTATTATCGTGCCCATTTCCAGCACAACCTTGAGTGCAACTGCAGCATTCAGCAGATCAAGGGATGACAGAATCAGAGTAGAATAAAAACAATAATGAGAAAAAGAAGATAGACAGCAGGCTGCTGTGGGAGAAGAAAGTACTAAATCACAGAGGTTGCTGCCCAGCACAGCAAGATGCAACTTGAAGGGACTTGGGTGTTTCAACCTTGCTGGGATCATCTATGTCTCACAAGGGCCTCTGCAGGATGAAAGCAAACTCACGATGGACGTACTGTGGAACCACACTCAGCTGAGATGTGGACTCATCAAGTAAATTTAAATTCAGGGATCCCTTATTCCAATGGAGGCCCAAGTGTGCAGTGCACAATGGAACTATTTGAGGGAAATTGTGGAACGGAAAAGAGGTCAGGATTTTTTTTAAAGAGGCAGATGGAGGTCAGGGTGCTGTGGGGTGTACACAGAGAGGTGGTAGTAGTGAGGGGCCCAGCTTTTATGGTAATTGCATCTCTGCATCCCTTTATCAGTTGGCTCAGTGGTAGGTCTAATTTGGTAGCAAAGGTTGTTGTGTGTTGCACCCTGGCAGGCCAGACTATTGTCATATCCAGTGGAGCAAGAGGCTCTGCTACACATCCATGCCTGGTCTTTATTGAGTCCTGGAAACAGGTGAAGGTTGGGTTAAATGGATGCACTTGCCAAGAAAAAGCAGAACATTTGGTTTAACTGATGTCCTTGCTTAGAAACAGGTAAATGTGTCATTCAGTGAGTGTCCTCGTTATACTGTAGGTGGCCACAGCACTGGAGCCCGTATTGCTACAGTACTTGTGCAGCTGGGTGTGGATTAAAGCCACTAAAATGATAAATGCCATTCTGTTGATAATAATCAGTGATTGCTACCACCATCTTTTTTTCTTTTAGATGAATTTACATGTCAGTGTTGCGTTTGGTTAAATGCATGTAATTTCAAATTAATTATATGCCGTCATATCGCTGCAGATTTTTGTATCTGTATTCAGCATAATCTGAAGTTTATCTAATAATCAACACTGACAATGATCAAGTGAATATTAGATAAGTTGCTGAAATGCCTGTTCGCTTTTTCCTGTTTCCAACAATCTTGACAAGGCATGAAGCAAGAGTTCATTGGTAGGTAGATAATAAAACTTTAAAAAGATCCTTAATGATGATACTGTCTTTGCTATTTAAACAGGAAAGCGGCTTAAAATGGTAAAGGCAGAATGGTAAAGAGGTCATCGCTGGTTCTATTAAATATCCCTAAAATAATGATGTCCTTATCAAGGTGTTCTAATACTAGCTCAAAGAGTGCTTGATTTAGCACAGAGGACAACAGCCAATGCTACAAACATAGAAGTAGTCCATAAACCACCCTACAAGATGATCTACTGGATGAGAACATTTATCTTGGCTTGCTGCATAAACCAAAACCTCAGCAGCAGGTGGCTGAGAAAAGGGTTCACTGAAAGCAATGTGTAAGTGGGAGTTAGGCAACATAGTGGTTTGTATTAGGGATAAGATAACTGTGAAAATGATTGTCTTGTCTTGTGGCCACCTTGTTTTTTTAATGGTTGCTTGATGCAAGCTTTGGCCACAATTATGTTTACTGTTTCATTTAACAGCTACTTCTCTTTAAATATATTTGACAGGAGTGTGGAATCAGAGACTATGTAAAAGAAAAATATGATTTCTGGGAAGTATTGATACTTATATCTCTCACGTTGGACTGAGAGCAGACTGGATGCTGTATTATCACGCTATCTTGTCTTAGAGAACAAAGTGATATCATCTAAAATATAGGTTGTTGCTAGCTGGTATAAACTGTATAACTGATGGATGAAGTTGTGTTTTTTAAGCTATGAAACCAACGCAGAAATGCCTTAACACTTTAACAGCCAGCTCTACCATTTGGTAGAGCGAAATTTTCAGTGACAATAATGAATTGTATGACAAATCTGTGGAAATAAACCTGCCTGAGCCATCTCTTACACTTGGTTTGGGTATGTAATGCTGAAAGTAAGTAGTTGTTATCCCATTTCTGTTTCACCATTTCACTGTTGTTACTTTATTATTAACTGTCATCTCAACCATTTGCTAAAAGAAATGCTTTATATTATTATTGTCCAAAGAAAAATGAAAAACGCAAAGAAACATTTTTTCTCTTGCTGTTTTCGTAGTGGTGGTTAAAGTGCAATACAACTGACTGCTGTCTTCAGAACATCGACAGCTTCCATTAAAACAAGTTATTGTGGCTTAGTTTGATTAACTAAGATTTGATTATTTTTCCTTATTATTAGTGTACAAACTCTGCACAAACTCTTCACAGTGACGTAGCCCACTGCCAGACCACTGTGCACATATGAAAACAAGTGCCATGTCCGGTTTCTAAACATTCAGGGGTATACAAAAGCTGTTGCATAATCACAGCTAAGGCTACTGCACGTTAGGTCTCTCTCTCCGAGTCATTGGAGAGCTGATATCATTTTCATATCAAGCTTTAGACATGACCTATAATGTTACCTGCTCACTAGGAAATGAACCATGACAGCATCTGTTTTCAGACCCAAATCTAGTTGAAGCAGCCTCCATTCGTCGATTACGGTATCCGATATATATTCGGGTGCCTGCCCGACTTTTATCATATTTTGCTTTTGACTCAAGAGATACCGCTGATAAAATATTCTTATTTTTAGTGGGCTTTGAGTGATGCTTGGTCATTTGCCGGTTGCGGAAGAATCCATTCTCACAGTTGAATCAACCGTGACCATCTTCTTCCTGTTTTAAAGCTGAGAACACACAAGCAGTGTCGACTGACGACACATCCGTAGGACAGTGTGGGAAATTCGGGCCCTAACTACAACATATTTTGCAGCACACAGCCTGTTCAAGAAAATGGAATGGTACGTGGGTGGGTTCATTGTTTTTGGTTCATGATGCTTCATCACCCAATAGCATTAAAAAAGTGGACATGCATGTTTATTTTTTTTAGAAATCTTGCCCCATGCTCCTTTGGCATCTTTTTCCAATCTGTCTGAATATTTTTACGTTTGGCTTTGGAAGGACCAACATGATAAAGGCCTAATATCAATGTTAATAGTTTACAAACCAATGGGTCATGTCATGAGAAATGTTTCCATATAGCTTTATACAGCATATACCAGCTGATTATCATGCTAAGATGAGGCTATATGATGTGACGTCATTATAGCTGTACTTCCTTAACACTCTGCTCAAACATGTACCACCATTTTGAATGTGTCATGCATTTTTTTTCGGCTTACAACTTTTCACTCTACAGTTAACCCATTTAGATAAAGTGGAACAAATGCAAATACTGTATCACCCAGTTAAAACTAAATAATTGTTATTTTACCCATAACACCTGATTCTACATCATTTATTTATTCAGTAATTTTTTCAACCTTTCCTGCCCAGCATCATCACAGTAGAATGATAGTCTGGCTGTCGTGTTGTGCTCAACAAATTTGCTTTCCTAAAATGAGTCTTCTAGATATGAGGCTCCCCATGAATCTTCAAAATGATCCTTTATCTATTCATTATTTATTTTAGATGCTACATTAACAGCTTAAATAATTCATGTCATATATCATCTGAGTTTTTCATCAAGTGAGACAGACATCACAACTCTGCAACAGAGGAAGAGAGGCGTAGCAAAATTAAAAATAAACAATAAACGAAAAAATATTAGATTTTATCACTAACACAGCATGCTGAATGTCACATCATGTCTTCCGCTCCCCATGTGGGTCACTTCAGGACCATAGCCTGTTCATACTGGTGTCTTTGGCACAAAGCCTTGATTAAGATTTGTGCCGAAACGCGAAACTGTCCTTTGTTTTAAATGACTAAAATGTGAGTATTACCGTCTTTCTTCATCTACTGGGATGTGCTATCTTTTACTATTTTTGGCAACTGCTTAACTTGGGCACAGCACTGCGCTAAAGAACCAAGAAGTAGAAGCACATTTTCTTCTTTTCTTCTTTTTTTATTACGAATTCTATTTTATGAATATGACTTTGGCATTATCTCAGCGAGCAAAGCTGATTTTGGACGGAAGAAACGCAGGCAACCTTTCAGTTGTGTATAAATGCCAAGATCTTGCTGAGCATAGGTAAGTCATGCGAAAGTAGGGTCACTGCTGTCACCGGAAAAGGAAAGGTATAAAAAAATCCATCTCTGAGTTTTATGAATTAATATTGGATTAATCAAATTTGAATAGATTCAAATCAATTAATCGATTTCTTGTAACGCAGCTCTAACAACCACACAATACAAATCAGGTCTCAGCTAAACATTTACTTTTAGAGTTTTATCTGTCAATTTGTATACTCGCTTTATCCTATATGGAATTGCAATAGACCTGGAGTTTATCCCAGTTATCTCTGGGCAAGATGTGGGGAACACCCAGGACAGATTGCGTATCAGTCATAATACGGGGGGAAAAGTGGACCTGACTACCCAGGGCCCCGAGAAGAGAGAGGGCCCATCAAACTCCTCTCAAAAAGAAAAAAGAAAAAACAATTATTTTGATTTAATTGGGCCCTTAAATTGATTGGTGTCTTGATTTATTTCAAATATACTGATAACAACAACGGAGAGAATTAATTAATGCCGGTCTTCCCAACATATTGGACATTCAGTTAAAGAATAAACGAGTGTCATTGATCAAAATGTTAGTACACAAACCAGATGTAGCCTCAGGTTTATAGCTATATAAAAGTTGGCCAAATGCATCAGTTCAGGTGGTGAAGAAGAACTATCATTACTATAATCTGATCTGATGTGGAACATTATTTATGATTGTACATTTTTAGATCATATATTGCTTTATTGTTTTCTGCTTTCTGTTCAGCACTTTGGGCAACCAAGGTTGTTGTAAATGTGCTTTACAAATAGGCATTAACTTGATTTTAAAATGAAATGTTCTTCTTTGCTCACACTTCGTGCATCGGCATGGGAAGGGGGCCCACTGATAATGAGAGTGTACAGGGCCCAGAATTTGGTGCTACGCCCCTGCACAGGGACAACTCTCCACAGAAATGCCCCCATCTGAAACTTGGACCACCTTACTGTGAAGCAACACTGTAAACCACTGCACCAATTAAAACAACTAAAAAACAGATGAGCTGGATTGCAAAAAGATTCATAATGACATTGCTGTACTCTGGGCATGTACAAAAATAGTTAAAACAGCCTATCTAATGAAACTGGGTAGGTGATGGCTAAATGCTTCTGTGGTTCCTAAACACAGCTGGTGCTTAAACAAGAACTAAACCGGCTCTCTGTTGTGTGAGTGGCAATAAGACTCACTAGGCAGAAACCTCAGCTAACAGAACTCATTTGTGATGTCCTGTGTACGGAGAGATTTGTTGAACCATTTATCAATAACAAAACATAGACCGTTTTAAATCAAGATCTAAGGAGCAGCATGCCAGGAGAAATTATGATCTTCTGGTAAAAACTTTGAAACACCAGATACAGTCATCACATGTAAACACTCAAACACACAGCATGGAATTTAAGTGGAAATAAAACACTGATCAGAGAAGGAAAATAGCCTGTTGCCACTAGATTGTGAATGTCTTCCATCTTTTGTCAGCAGATACAAATCTTTGCCACATCAGCAACTTTTCCTATCATGTTTTAGAGAATGTTTAATCTGTGAATATATGCTTTTGACAGGGGACTTTGGAATGAGGCGTTCAGAGTCTGACTGAGGAAAATCTGTGATTTGGTTTGTACAGCTCCAGATGGGCTAAACCAAAAACAGCAGACACGCAGACTCACACACAGATGTATCTCCCGACATGATCTGTTGATCATAGACCATAGGGCAGAGGGACAGAGGGAGTAAATGGAACACAACCAACTCATTTCTCCTTGTAAGCACAGACACAGAGAAAGAAACTGGCTCCACTAAACAGCCTCATCTGCCTCTTGCCCCTCGTGCAAACACTGTGCCCTACTGCTTTATCATTGTGGGGGGAAAACTGCACAAAACATGTATATGCTCATTTATAGCCTTATGTTTGGGCTTAGACCACATAAATGCTGTCTTTTATTAATGTCAAAAAGAATATTCCTCTGTGCAGAATCTTCAAAACATAAATCTTTCTTGATCACACCTATGGTGGTATTTAAACAGAATGGCTACGGGGTACTAGCATCACAGTGAAATGATATTTGTCTGGCCTTTTCATTGTGTGTTTTAAAGTATATGATATTATGGCCAGAGCAGATAATCGCATGGCATGTATTTTTGACTAAGTGGTGTATGTATAACCACAATGAGTACAGTATATTAAATAACATTAAATAACAGCATTGAGACTATACCACGGCGCTGCAGTTTCTGAAATTGTCATGAGTAATTGGTTTGTTGTGTAATTTACACGGCAGCTGTCTCTTACACTCCCATCTGACCCACTACTTTTTATTTCTATCCTTATTTTATATTAAACTGGTTTCTTTTTATTTTCCCTCACTGTAAACACATTGATTGACAACTCCCCCCCATCAGCAGAAGACACAAACAGAGTTCATAGAAGAAATACAGATACTGTAGAAAGTTGTGCTTTCTGTCAGAAAAATAAATGCACATCTTATGTCCATTTTCATGTATTGATATTTGTTTTACATAATAAATCTTATGACCCAAGTGGATTATGAAGTGAAAACGTTTTTTTCTCCTTATGGATGGAAATCATTTTGTGAATCTACTGAATTCTGAAAAATGTAGAACAATAAAGAATACACCAGCATGAAGAAACTTCAACATGAAAAACTACTTCCAAAACATGTAGGCAGAGATTGCTTGGTCACTTTTCACTTTTCTAGTAAGTGCAAGACCACAGTCTTTCCCTCTCCTCAAAGATACTATTTAATATTGTGATAAAGCTGGCCATGAAAATAGCAACTGGATTTGTGGTAAAAACATGCTGTATGTATTTTATGCAAAGGTTTGGATCAAATGATCCTGAGCGTTCAGCAGACAGTACAAGTGAAGTGGGGACCATTGTTTTAATGGGCACTATTATTTCTCTTTAGGAAAAATAGGATTTGATACACACTGTATCTAGAAACAGAGGGTTAGATATGATTAATGGGTGACACATTTTTTATAATGAATGATTAGGTTAAATTCAACAAATTCATGGGAACTAGAAACAGTAAATGAAATGTCATTTTCAGTAATAGTCGTAAAAAGTAGCTCTTAAATAACTAATAACTTTGATAAAAGATCAAGGAATCACAAGTATTTTTGTTGCACAGGAAAAAAAAGCATTTCAAAGTATTTGCTTCACTTCATTTTTCACTTTGATATACAAGTCTGGCACATATTTGTGAAATACTTTCTAGTTGGTATCTCTTACCTCAGCTTTAATATATGTACAGCATCATGTCAACAACGCAGTACATTTTAAAGCCACTGGGTTTGCAAATCTAAAACCTATAAATCAGAACAAAGATGCTTCAATCTCACTGAGTTGAGTCTAAGTTGGGTTTGGAAAACCTCTTTAAACATCCATGTCTTTTTTGTTTTGTTGTAGTTTTGTTAACCATGACGTGTCACTAGAGGAGGGATCAGATGTGTCTTGATACTGCTGTACTTATGTAATGTTCGACAGACTTTTGCTTCATCCTGTTAATGAAAATGATTTCCAGACATTAAAACCCATGCTACATTGTAATGTGTGTCAGTGTTGGTTGTCAGACATATTCTGTCTTTACTTTGAAAGCAAATATAGGCTGCATTTACTGCAGTGGATGGGCCTCTGATGCGCTGCTTGAATAATCTGCAAACTCTGCTTTTTCAGTTCATACTTGAAAAGAAATAATGCACACCCACTCTAATAGCTTCCCCTGATGTTACCATGGAAGTTTTGCTTTGACTTTGTGCAGGATCTGCAACAAAACTTTATACATCCAAATTATTTCATGGTATGACTGAGTCATAAATTAGTGTGTGACAAAATATGTAGGGCTTCTTCATACTTAAAAGATTCAATCAATCAATCAACCTTTATCTATAGAGAACTTTCTCATACATAAAATGCAACTCAAAGTGCTTTACACCAAAAAAGGACAAAAATAACAGAAACCCACTTTTACCCAACAATTCCCCAAATCCCAGACCCGAGAGTCACGCACAGACACAAAACACAAACAAAACATGCAAACATTCGCACATGTAATCATACATTAAAATATAGTAGCATAAAATAATTCCTCTCAAAGCGCCGTCCTAACCCTCACTAACTGCACTGAGGAGCCTAAGACACTAAAAGTTGTCAATAAAGAAGTAATAACAGAACACAATACAATGAAATCGAAACAATAAAAGTAACACACCATACAATAAAACAAAAATAGATTACACCTTTAATGACAAAAAAAAACCCATCAGATTTTGATTGGAATTGATTGTTTGTAGGAGTGTTAATGTCAATCTTTTTAAAGTAAATCTGAAAGTGCAGCAAAATGACGAGCAACATTTAAACAAAGTGATGTAGAATGAAAAAAACGTGGCGGTTGGATTGTGTAAAGAAGATGACTGTTTACTAGAAAAGAAAGGCGGTAGAGGAAAATGTTGATGACAAAGGTGAAAAAACTATTTAAACATCTGTAATGTGAAATTTATTTGACTAAGTTTAAAGTAGATTATTTCAAATTTCTCAATAGAAAAAGTTGATTTGCTCCTTGTTGGGAAAAAAAAAACATTAAGAAAATGTTGTTGCTGAAAAAATAACCAAAACTAAAAATGGCTACTGTAAATTCAGATTGGCTGACACATTCAGGAAGCCTACTTGGCCAGTGATCAAAAAAGTTAATTGACAGTCCTGCTTATTATTAAATATGTTTTCACATTATGTCCATAAAAGTGTAGTTTAGGTATTGCATTTTCAACCCGCAGTCTCATGAAAAAATTACAGAATATAATTCTTTTTATCACACGTACAATAGATAGTGGTTGCTCAGTAAGTTTCAAAATAATGAAATGGCAGCTCTTTAATCAGGTCAACCCACCCTAATAAAATATTCTTTGTCCTGCTTCATAGAGTTGACTGTTAACATCATCCCTTTGTGAATGCAACAGTGTGGAAACTTCATCAGTAGCATAAAGATAGCTGTATCCCAGTACAAAACTGAGAAAACATAACTTAGTTCATTTTAATGTGTTTCTTGTGAAACTGCTAAGTATTTCTATGAACAGACATATATTTTACAATATTTTATTGAAGTTGCCTTTATTAAAGGCTCATAGAAAAGGCAAAGATAACCAGTGTTGATGTTCAGATTCAGATTTTTTTTTTCAGATTCAGATTTTTTTATTCAGACATTTAAACATTTAACAGATAACGACATAAATAAACATAAAGTCTGAAAT
>JAPMNP010675224.1:0-12788 GCA_029874935.1 Atherina boyeri | reverse complement strand
CTTACATAGGCTACGGTTTCACATGATTGCAGTACCAGTTTCGGCCAGAATCTTACATACAGTACCTTTTTAAAAAATCTCAAAGTTGAAAATATTCTGTCATTTTAAAGAACCTACAATAAACACAACAACTTCAAGTCTTCAAGCCAGGAATTAGTTAAAAGTTTGATGTTTTAAGTGTTTTTTGTTAGTGACACAGATGGTCACTGCAGACTGCAGACAAAAAGCTCAGTAGATCAGGTTTAACAATGAATCTTGAGGCCTCCTTTGTTTATTTTCGATGTAACTTCAGCTAAAAAGAAAGCATCCTGCCAGTCTAATGTTCTTTATAGCTTTTTTTTTATGTGCACTTCCTTTTGTCAAATAATTTAAAATGCAAAGATGTATCCATGCAAATGTTTACATGCAAGTAGAAATGTTGTGATTTATAAATTTTTTTGGTACATTGTCAGAGAAGTAGTCACTATTTCATGATTATCATGATTATTATGTGTCACATGAACACTCCATATAGGTTTTAAAGTTATTTTATTTCTATATTATGACACCAATAGAACAAAATGATTATAAAGCAACAAAATAAAGTAACCAAAAAGTCCCATTCTGACAAAATCTCCTCTGCGTTGTAAACGATAAATAAATACTACATATTAACTCGGTATTTCCCTCAGAGAAAACAGATGTAAAAGGTTTCAGGACCTCTACCTGGACTTGGACGGGTTCTTTCTGTAAACTGCATAGTAAGTCGCTTTGGAAAAAAGCGTCTGCTAAATGACAGTAGTAGTAGTAGTAGTAGTAGTAGCTGCTCTTTAGTAGTATAGCTGCAATTTTAAACATGAATTATACTGTTACAGTGAAAATAAATAGAAACATGACCATATATCTGAAATTAAATATGGTTTCTTTCTTCAACAAACAATTGAGTACTGGTGACAAAAAGGGGCTTTTAACCACATATTGAATTAATCATGATTAAATAGTTGAAACTATCCACCAAAAATTTTTTTTCACTTTTTCATCCATATGACGTAATGCTCAGTAAATGCATCACATTGCACTGGAAGCCCAACCTACTGTGATGGACCACATGACACATGTTGAGAGGCCCCACTTATTTACTGCACTAGTCCTTTTTAATCAGAAGGTGTATCTGATACTTTAACTAGTAGTGCATATATTGAAAAAAGTCATGTTTATATTCGCCTCATATAGTCAGTAATTTATTAACCCCATTAACCCCTACTCAGTTTTGACTTCATGTTCTACATGCTGTTGTTGTTAAAAACTTCTATAGTAATGTACTAGCTTGTATAGAGGTTTGTCATATAAGTTCCTTGGATGGGGTTGCCTGTATTATTAAAGTATCTTTTGTTGGATCATATTTAAGGTATAGAAAATAGCTCACATTGTCCTAATATTATTACAAATATGAAATGTTTTGTAATTTATTGACAAGACAACTAATAAACAGATTCCTTGAGTATTCCAAGTACCTGCCGTATGGACCGTATGGATGTATAATAAACACAGTCATCACAACCACAGATGCAATGCAGCCTGCTTTGGTAGGCTCAGTGGAAGGAATTAGCAAGAAGACAGGTGTTTTTAATTGATGCTGCAGCGAGCCAGTGGGATAAACCTGTTCATAAACATTTCTGTCCCACTTTACGTGATTCAGGGCATCTACTCCGGTTTTCGTCCTGAAAATCTGGTAGTTCACTAAGCAGTTTTTGCCTGATCACTGAAAGTTTGGCATCTTTATAAATGGAGGATATGTTGAAAGCATCACAGTTGTCCTGTCTGTGTTTATTTTCTTTTGATTTACTCTTGAGTTTGTTTGACAGACCGTTAAACACACTCAGGCTGCAGCACATAGTGGCTATCTCAGATCAGGAAGGACTACTGTAAACACTTAACATGTTTATAGATTACAATAAATTTCGGTGTTGTGATGTATATTCATACCAGAGAGTAAAGTTCTAAATGGTACTCAAGTTAAAACTGTCGTTATTTGTTTGGATTTTGGATTTTTTGTTTTGCACCAGTCAGAGTTGCATCTTTGTTGTTTTAAGTCCTGTGTCCATGTTAGTCCTGTTCTTTGCCTCTTTTTGGACAAAATGAAAGAGATATTGTATGTTTTATTGCTATATGTAGCAGCAAGTTGCAGAGCATGGAATTATGGGGTGGAAAAGCTGATGGTTAGGCTAAAGCTTTTTGATACATGATGGTGCTGCAGACTTCATCGTTTTATGCATTTGTACCGCACAGTCCTCAAGGATACAGGGTTCCAAAGGGTTACAGCTAGTAGTTTGTAAACTTTGCATCTTCATGTGGTAGTGCGCACTGTAGCAAAAGATTAAGCTAACCCTTGATTATTTTCTTTCAACAAGAAACTACAATGCAGGCACACAGTCATATTTGGACCATTTGGCATCATTTTGTAGTTGAACCTGGTGCTCTGTTCTTGAACTCAGTGACTTTAGGGTGACTGCTAATTTTGGTCACTTACATGTTTTTTTAAACACTCATGCTCTGCTTGGTTGAAGATTTTATAGACGCATAAATGTACTCTAAATTTATTCATTCCAGAGTGGTGGATGGTTTCTTTTTTCACGTTTTTTAAGCAGTGCCGGAGTGAAAGCTTAGCAAGTCATTCTGAGACACAGCTTTTTGGTCTGAATGAATCTATGGAGGGCATTCAAGACAGCTGTCATCTTTCAGTTGTGGTAGTGTTCGAACTCTGAAAAACTGCTGTCTGTGTTAAACACTTGTTTCCTGTTTCCATGCATTGTTAAACTGTTTGTAGCAGTGTGTGTGACACTGAGATGTTGATGCTATCTATTGTTTCAGTGTGCCAGAGTTTTGCAGTGCTGGAAGATGGAGCGTTGGCACACAACCTGCAGGAGCAGGAGAGTAAGTACAAAGTTAATCTATCTACTATTTGGCAGCTGCATAGAGTGAAGATGTAGGATGATCAAATCTCTGACACAGTTAACAAAAACAGAAAATGCATAAACTTCCCAAAGGCAGAATAACTGGTAGATCATGTACTACATTGCATCAGACTGTACACATGTACCCATTAACACATTTTAAAATGTTTCAGTGACTGAAAAAGCAAATTGAATGCACATTGAACTATAGCTTACCTTCTATTTTTTTCTGCTTTGCCATCATAGTTGAGCAATACTATACCACCAATATCCAGAAGAACCAGCTTGTGCAGAATGACATCCGTGTGGCCAAGAGGCTGCAGGACCAGGAGGAGGAGCAGCGGGCACAGCAGAGTGCCCTCCTTAAACAGACTACCAAACAAATGTATATCACTGTGCTGAAGCATTCACATATCATTACAAATCTTTGTCTTTAGTATGTAACATTTAACATTATGTTGTCCTCTGCTAATTGCTGTAATAATTAGTCTTCATTGTAAGAAGTCATTCCCCTCCCTGATGTTTCTGCAGAGAGGAGCAGGACTTTGAGTATGCTCGTATGATTCAGGAAGAGCTCCAACACCGTGCCGAGGAGGCACACAGGAGAGAGCAGAATGATGAGGTGAGTGTTTATTTACTTTATTTGCTTATATAGTCCTTTTTCTATCTCCTGTGCATTACGACAACAAATTCAGTATGTGTTTGATCTTTTGCAGTACGAAAATGAATTAGTCTAATGGGAGTGGGGGGGGTAAGGGGTCAGCCGAAACGGCTAACATGCCTCATAACATGCTCACTACCTAATGTTAGTTCCCCTGGCTAGTCCCATATAGCAGTCTAAACAACATCCAATCATCATTCATTCTAACTTGACTTGAATCTTTGCCAACATAAATTGTGCCAAATATAGAGAAAGTGCTCGGAGAGGTCAGTATGAATTAACAAGCCAACCAAAAAACCTTTTCCTCTGTTCATTTGACTTGCTGGAGGAAAATCGCACTAAAGAACTGATGCACAGCTTGAATTCTGTCATGGGAGGGAAGTCTGTTTTTGAAACATAAAGGAACAGTGAATAAAACACTGCAGAGAATATTGTAAAAGAAACAGACCTTCCCCTAAAAGAGTGCTGCAGGAAAACATGGTTAGAAGAGTGAAAGGTATTTCTATACACCTCATACACACATCCTAGTATTATACTGAATTTTTTTCCTGATGATAATAAAATATAACCTCAACAGCAATTGAAGAGGAACATTTTGAAGGATTTTCTCCCAGAACAACAAATCCTGCAAAACAATGTATGAACAAGTTTAACTCTGGCAAAAATGAATAGTTAAAATAACATTCAATTGCTTTCCTATATTAAGGGTTGGGGAAGTGTTTTCGTCATCCTTTTAGTAACCATTTAAAAAAAAAAGAAAAAAAAAGGTAATGCCTTAAACTAAAAACCACAAAAATGATTACCCAAATTGGAAAAAGTTGAATGAAATATAAACTACCAATTAGTAAGAATTCTTGACAAAGCCATTCAAAAATTGGCAATGAAGTAGTTGGTTTGTGACAGTTTGGAAGAAGTAGAAATGCCTCTTGTGAAGATGGAGTCCAGGTGTCCAGCCCTAAAACCCCCACAATGCATTGTAGATTCTTTACTAAATAAATCCTGAATGTACCTCCAATAACTATGTGCACACACAGTCCTGTAACAACCTGGGATCTCATTTATAAAACATTGCGTAAGATCCTTACTGAAAGTGCATGTACGACCATAACCCAAAGTTTGCGTTCATTCCAAAAAAATCTGATTTATAAAACTGTGCGTACGAGTGCAAGCTGTTTACCCTTTATAAATCACACTCTTCCTGGAAGTTTGCACATGTGAATTTGGCTCATATCCCACCCTGAACATGCCTAAATCCAGCTATAAATGGTCAATGCAAAGCAGAACATGCATATTGTTGCATATGAAGATGCTGCTGATCAGAGTGAACCATTACAACAAACCAGAAAAAAACAAAGAAAAGAAACTTTTCTGACGCAGTAATCGGAGGTGCTAGTGGACGGAGGCAGAAAAGAAAATTTGTCTGGTTGCCGCAGCAGTGAGTGGCACCGTGTTGCTGTGCTGTGCAGCAACTGACAGAACTATGAATAGAAATGAATGAATAAATAAATAAATAAATAAAACAAGCGGTCGGATCGCAAGGTGGAGGTGACAAAAAAAAAAGAAACAGACTTTCCTCCCACTGTCAAACTGTGTCTGCAGCTGGCGGGGGGCTCATAGTGTCAGAGAAGGAGGGGGGAGACACTGACTTGGCTGAAACTACAAACACAGAGGGACACCATTAATGTCATTGCTGATGAACTTAATGAAATCAGAGCTGATGACAAAATGGGCCTTTGCATTGTGGCAGGAAGAAACAAAATCAGTGGGGCTTGAACCCGCCGCCTTGCGAGTGAAAGTTGTTCGAGTTAACCATTCGACCAGGGAATCGTGAAGCAAAGTGCAGCCAAGGAGCATCATCTATTGGAAGCACGTTGACAGGACCATAATCTGTAATTCATTGTTCTAATCTCAAACGCTGCATTACATCCTTACAGATCCTTGATCCCCGGGAAGCTTCCTGGTGGGGGAGGGGGCTGTGGGTCGGGTCCTCATTCTGGGATGGGGTAGGCCAGGTGGGAAAGGAATGCCAATCCTCAGCATCATGTTATAGAGAACTCCCCACACCCTGACCATCTTGCAGACTTTAGTCAGGTGGTACAAAAATCTGATGCTGCTGGAAGCATCTAGCGCCGCCACAAACACTTCAGGAGGCTGATGGCTGCATGCTGGAGCGTGCACGAGCATGAACAGCATTATAGTAGATTTCCTCTGTGCTACAGCGTCTGACATTTTAGTTGATTTTATATATATTTTCATGTTGAAGGATGTTTATAGAATAGTTCTGGCTCACTACAAGCATCAGTACATATAACAATGCGGGTTTGAATGTTTATGATAACATGGATCCATAACTAATGTTTGATGTTAAGTTAGATTAAATGTGTAAGGAGTACTATGCAGGTTTTCATACGCCACTTTCAGACCCCGTTTTGTCCGTACACAACGTTTATAAATGAGACCCCTGGACCTGTGAGATTCTAAATCCACTTTTTCTTTTCTTTTGTTATTTCTCTGCACTTGAAATAGACAGGCTTTTAATAAATTCTGCCTCAAAGGAAGAGGCTTAACATGTAGCTGACTAGTTGAAACATGTTTTAACATGTTAAATGTTTTAACTTAAAACATTTAACATGTTTTAAGCATCTGTTATCCACAAAATGTATTGTGTTTCTATGAAAATCTCTGAACTTGGTTTATTCAGGCTTTAAGAGAAGTCACATTCTGCACAGGGACTCAAAACTATGTAGGCTTTGGTGAATGTGCCTGGGCAAGAAGTATCCTGACATTGCGCTCCCTCTTTTATGAGTAACTAAATCAATTATGGCTGGCAGTTGCAGCAATGTGCATCTAATGGATCTACTGTTTACCAAGAGGGTTGTATCATGAGCAAAATTGGCTGCTAACCAAAGACACTACCCAGCAGCTGCTAATTACAAAGTTTCTCTAATGGTTAATTCCAAACACAAACTTTAAACCTTCCTTGCAGAATGCTCTCATACTCTATGTGCACAGTTCATTTTGCAGGATATGCACAATTGACCATTTTGATGTCACTGTCACTACTTCCCACATTCTCAATCTTTTAATATTAGAAAGCACAAAGAGCAAATGTTTTTCCAATACAGTATACAGTATCTGTAAATGGTAAAAGTAAACATGGTTCAATGTAGAACAAGAAATCCTGTGTAGACTTCCTGTTATACTTGAAATTAGAAATAAGTTTAGTCTTATTTCAGTTTTGAGTAAAGTCAGAATAAAAGAAATAAAGATTTTCTATGATGCTCCACCAGTTGTTTATCTTTTCCATCTATTTTCTAGTAATTGGTGGAAGAGTACAGCATACCTAAAGTATCAGTAGTAAACCAAAACAATAAAGCTTGAGCATGATGGGGAAGCCAGATGGAAACCATCAGTCTCCTCTGTTGTTTTCATGCTCGCACTCAAAGAAAGCTGCCTGAACTTTGCCTATATGTCTCCATGCATGTTGACATAAGTTGCTTTACCCCCTAAAAATGACCAGTGCAGCAGTGGAAACCAATAACTGAGCTGCAAAAGCCACAGAGCATTGTGGGGTAAAGGAGTCGGCTCTGCCATGAAACTACCCAGCTGGTCCAATGGTCTGTGCCTCAAGGCCACTCCAGCAAAATATTTTTCTTTATGCTGCAGTTTCCTTTTTAGTGGAGCCTGCCTATAAAAGCTCATTGTTTAGAAGCTGTGTCGTCGATTCATCATTACTGAACGACTTGGGTTTGAGCTCTGATGTTTTCACTCAGGTTTAATTTTAAAGCCTTGATTACCTCTTGGGTATGCATTCATTTATTTTTATGAGCACTGATGTAAAGATCAAATGAACCATTAAAGTTTAGTTTAGCCTGTACCTTTAATGACTGGCTGATCTGAGGCGTTGATTAAATGTTTGCCTCCCTGTAGATTGTCTTCAATTAAGGAATAGAAGATGTCAGGCTGTGCAGTTTTAAATGCCAGATCCCTGTGGCACTAAACATCTAACCTGCCATGGCAAGCTGCTAATTGTGTGCTGATGCTGGCAAAGTGTCTAACGCACACAACCTGACTGCTCACAAAAGGAGCTGGGCTTGCTTTTTGTTTTGATTTATGCTGCAAATGCTCCCTACAGGGAAGGATTTTGCAGAATTTACTGGTAGAAATGGTTTATTAGTTCTTGCTTTTAAAAGAAAAGCACCACTAAGACTAAGATGTGATGCCCTCCACCCAGTTGTTTCTTTGTCAACCGGATTAAAAAGAACTGACCAGATAAAACAAGAGTATTGTGAGATACAGTTGTTTACAAAGAGTTTTCTTTCTTGCTTACTCTATGCTATGCTGCCATCTGTTGACTGAAAATGACCCCTTATAAACAGTGTCTATTGGCTCATCTCATTTATCTAATATAAACCTTGTCTCTCCTTCGCCCTGATCCCCGTCACCCAGAAATTGTTCACAGCCAGATATTTTAAATGACGTCTTGATTGAATGAATCTGAAGGAGAGATGGTTGAAGATGAGGAAGGTTTGCCAGAAGAGCTGTAAGCAAGGATAGTGGGACTTAGTAATATATAGAAAAAAGTAAAAGTAATAAGGTAATAAAAATAAAGTAAAGGTAATATGTAGAAATTTTATTGTATAGTATAACTTATGTAGTGTGACCAGAGTGTGACACAAGCAGTTAATGTGGTTCTTGTGGTGTCTTCAAGTACTTTTGTTACTAGTTTTATTGTTGTAGCAGATAACTGGATATTACGACACACAGCTCATCTCATACCCTGAACACAGGCATTGTTTTGAGGAACTTTTGAATAATCTATGTGGATCTTGAACTGATGACAGCTTAATCTAGTGCAGGGTTAGGAAAGTTCGATCCTGTAGAGCCGCAGTTCTGCAGATTTTCGATGTTCACTATTTTTCGACACACTAGATTTAAAGGTTGGATGTGGTATATGAACATGATAGCGACATCTACTGTGTCTAGATTGTGGTTCCCACAATACTAATTTATTTCCAGCCACTGGGATGCCAGGTTTGCTACCGATACGTCAAATGACCAGCCAGCACCGTGTCCAGTAATGAATGTATTGTAGAGGGGTGTAACTGACAGCTAACGTTAGCCAAGTTAGCTTACCGATCCAGGAGGAAAGTAGCCGTTTCTGCATGTGTTTTGATGCAGTGGAAGTTTTGTGGGTCCATCTAGTGTAGGCTTCACCTAAATTTACTCCTCTCCTGAGACGGATAACGATATCTCCGTGGCTCTGAAGCAGCTGCTTGACTTGCCGACTGCAGCATTTTTCCCAGTATCAGCCGAGCTGTGCCGAACATATTGTTGGAACATAGAGACGTATTCGGCAACCGGAAAAGGCGGCCACTATTGGCTGATAGATGTAAACATAACTGTATTATCGTGCCCGTTAAAATGTATATTTTATTTTATTTTATTTTAATGCAAATATAATTTTTCAAGGAAATGCTGTACTTTTTCTAAAAAATATATAGCTTTTTATTAAATTGCTCCATATTCAACCTTTTTAAATGTATGAGTCACTGAGCAGAACATAAGTTGTTGGATCCATTTTTTGAATCGGGTAAGTGCATCAGGGAAACATTGAAAACCTGCAGGACTGCGGCTCTCTAGGACAGAACTGAAGTACCCCTGGTCTCATGCTAGGTGTCAATGGGATCATAGTGATTTTGACCTGTGGTGCTCCATCAACAGAAAGCAAAAATTCATTGATCATTGGCATCAAGCATGGAAAACTCAGTCAGCTACTACCAGGTGTTCATGTTTGATAGATTTCTGCTGGAAACATTTGTTTTTTTATTACCCCAACCCAGAAATTTAAAGTCGGTGAATCCCAGCACACTTGCCGGTGGCAGTATGCATATTTTCTGGTTGTGCCCAAAAGTAAAATGAGATTTTCGGCTTTAATTGGGACATGTCCTTCACTATATTGTACCTTGGAATCTTACTCAAGGGTCTGATCAAAAGTGACGCATATCCTCTTAACATATTTTTGGCTACCAGAAAAATAGCTATTACTAAATGCTGATTTTAGAGGACCTCTTCCACTATGAGCAGCTTATCAAGATAATTAGCTTCATTTGCTCAAATGGAGAAACTGAGCTTTACCCTGCAGCTTCAAAAAGAAAAGGGGAAACAAATTTTGGGGAAATAATTGATTGTTACAATTTTTCACATTTGTAACTGGATTCCCTCTTTGATACTTGTGTACATTGTTACATGTGTTTTGAGAATTGTGAACCCCATACCCATCTGTTCTGGTTTTCAAAAATAGAAGAAACAGATAAAAGACTGATCATTTTCTACTCAATTTTCATTTAACTTGCAACCATACAAGATATGTATGCACGTGTATTTGTGTGTATATATATATATATATATAATCTCAGTCCAGCTGATGTTTCTACAGGAAATAGCTAAACGTCTTCAGGAAGAGGAGAAGCAGAGGCTCAGAAGAAGGAGCAGAGGACATAGTGAAGGTGCATTTTAGTTTTTGGGGGGTTGGGGGTCAGATTGCTTTGTTTTTTTTTTATTGCATGCTTGTTAAGCTTTTTTTTTATTATTGATAAAAAATTCTATCAATGTATTTAAGTAATTTTCTCCAAATATGTAAGCGTGAACAAAACTAGTCCTCTGTAGGTATTCATCCCTGCATTGTGTTTTGTTCTAAATCATTTGCATGAATAAGTTGCTGTCTTTTATATTTTCTGCATGACGATGTGTTCATAGGGCCTTATCCAAACTAAAAATGCATTGGAAAGCCTCATTGTAACTCTAACACTGTTAAAAAATTTTTTGGAAAAAAAAGAAACTGTCATGGCTTGCAGCTTTTTTAGATAAATTGTTTTGCCCCTTTATTGAGTGCACTTGTCTTGTAGCATCCTCTAACAGACTCACCCACCCTCCCTGCTTTTGTGTTTGCATGTTTGGCAATACTAAAGGCAGCGGCAGTGACCCTGAACTACTATCCCCACCCCAGCACACAATCAGCAGCCTTCACCAAGGGGAGCAGTACTCACCTACCACCACCAGGTGGCAGTATTCTACCTCTCACAATGTTCCAGAGTTAACTGGGCCTCAGACAGGCTCTCCCTGGAGGGTCGAAGCTAAGAAAAAAACAACTTCATGGTCAAATCAAGGACATGTAGATTCCACTAGGCAAGTGAGGGGTCAATTCAGAGATCCTCTTAATGAAGATTCAGAGGATTCAGACACAGTTTTTACTGAACAGCTCTCTATTTGGTCTCAGAGATTGTATCAAAGACACAATACAGCTCCCCAACGACAGCAGACATCTTTAGATCAGCCTTACCTGAGAAATTACAAAAGTTTGTGTTCTCGCAGAAATTTCAATGATGAGTTCAAAGGCTGTGAGGAGGAGGAAGAGGACTATTATGAAGATAACCATCTACAAAAGAGAATATCTAGGAATCTGGATCAGGAAGTGAACCACAGAGATGAGAATGAAGGTTGGAACAGAAGCAGGGATCAGGATACAGACTGTACAAGAGCTGAGGTTAGAGAAAGGCGATGTAGCCGCAGTGAATCGGTCAGAGTACACAACAGGAGCAGAGACTTGTCAAGGACCTGGAGCTACAAGGAAAACCCTGACAAACATGTCCGTTTTCAGGATGACAAGAGCAGTAATCACAGGCGGCAGAGTGAAAGCAGCCAAGTGTGGGAGATGCTCGGCCATGTACTCAGAGAAAGGGGTGTGCCTGTGAGGTTCGGTGGCAGTGGGGCGCCGCTGCAAATAAGACCTCAAAGCAGAGACAGCCAGGTGCTTCAAGGGAGTGAGGTCTCCTGCAGCGACTCCCAACCACATCAGAGAGCCTTCCAGAGAGCTGCCACCACCAGGCACAGTTTCCATGGAGATATCAGGGAGAGGAGGAGATTGTCACACCGAGAGAACAGTGGGAGAGATCACAGAGAGGATCGAGACAGACACCATGATAATGGAGAGGTTTATGAGATTTCTAGTAGAAACTCTTCCATTGCTAACAAAGAGAGACAAGGCAGCAGAAGGTGGAAAGAGCACAAATTCACTCCCAATGAAGAGAATGAAAAGAGAAATACCAATGATAACAGAGTCAGGAGGACAACAAGTGAACGAAGGCATTGGCACAGGATCACAGAAGAAAGATTAAGCTCAGAGGAGGAGCAGGAGGTTGAGAGGAGAGTAGAGCGTCCCAGACGAACAGCGCTGCAACGTAGCCAAAGCCTCAGCAGCAGCAGCAGCAGCAAGGCTTCCACCAGGCATAGGTCACGGCACATAGCAGCAGGTAACGCCCAGACCTGCAGTCAACTCTAATCTGCAGAGGGGAAAGCTTCCAAAGCTGTGCTCTTTTCCTCTCTACATAAGTCTGCTCCTCTAATCATCTTTCCTTAATCGCCATCTAATCTGGAGATTGAGCCCTGAATTTGATTTCTTATTGAGCGGGGACATTTTTCTATTTACTATCTACATAGGTGGTTCTTCAATACCTAGATCTTGTGTACATTTGTTTTCATTTTCAGTCTTTCGGTTTTGATTCCTTAAGAGAGGAAACTCCTCAGAGTAATTTTTCAAATCCTTCCTAAATGCCTTTATTTTCTGTATTCTCTTACCCTTTGGTGGTGTTCTAGATATCATCAGCCTTTGTCTGTCAGGCTCTTTCAGCACATTTGTGTGATTCATCACTGACTATCATAGTTTGTCATGCTCTTTGTCATGCCTTTGTTGCTTTGGTAATGCTTTTTGTCAAACTTTAACTTCAGGAGCTTCACTGGAACTGGAGCCAAGCGAGGCAAGTCTGGACCTGGGGGAGTTGCATCAGGTCCTACAAGATGAAGAACTGGCACGTACGTTGCAGGAGGAAGAGGAAAAGCTGTTGAGTGTAAGTAACCAGAATTTAGGAAGACAAAAGAAGAACGGAAAGTCAGCAGTTTCTTCTTTGTTTGTTATTTCAGTCTTCATTGTTTAATTTATTTATACTGTTATCACAGAACTCCCAGCCATCTCCACCAAGTTATTATCCAGAAGGGGATTTCAGAGTCGCACAGGTTGCACAGGATGAGGTACAACAATGCACTGACATGACATCAGCACCCATTTATCTCCACGTTTACATTTCACTGAAGAGTGATTGAAAACTGCTTTTTGTGTGTGTGTGTGTGTGTGTGTG